>PVIC010057445.1:0-10639 GCA_004025085.1 Thryonomys swinderianus
CCTGCCCAATTCTAAGTCTGAAACACATTAGGGGTGATTCGTGAAGTCAAATCCTGGTCCTAAGTCCTATAAATCACTGATGATTTAAAATAAGATCTCTTTTCAATCCTTCTTGGCTGCACTTTTCTCTTTCACCTACATGCTGAGTTTTGTGAATTCTTTTCTGTTCGAGGTGTCCTGTATTTTATAGGCCAGGTTTTGAGTGATATCTCTTTGAGGAAGATATAATTGTAAAGTGCATGAAGAAAAATTGTACTCAACAAAGCCCTGAGGTTGGTAGAAATTATTTATGCTCACAACTATTATGGTTCCCACTTATATGATGGGGAAAGTGAAAGAGATTTATGAGACTTGTGTATTTTCATGAACTAAGGGTGGGGTCAACTGATCAGCAGACTGATCCAGTAGAGCCAGGCAAAGGAAAGTCCTGCTTCTTTTTGTCTGTTTACTAACAAATTTGAAACTTCCTAACAGAAGAAAATGAGAACAAAGGGACTCGGATGCTTTGACAGAAGGAAACACCTGATACACCCACATGACCGCATGACAACCAAAGGAAAGGGAAGCTAACCCAAGATTTATAATGTGTTTTAATTTCATTGAATGAACCAGTTTTCTGCTCTTTGTATTTTCAAATATATTATGGATAAATTAGAACAACTACCAACCATATCTGAAGGGTGGGTTTGATGAATATGACATTTGTAATGAACAGCACTTCCTGGCAATAAAAATAATTTTGCTAAAACTTCTTAAAAGTTGTTTTTCTTAGCAAACAAACCCACTGATAGCTAATTCTACTATCACCATTAAAAAATGATACTTTACATTTTTTACCAGTTCTTTACTTAACAAATATTTCAGTATAAATTTTGTGCCAACTTCCTGAATCTTATTCCCAGAATGTAAATTAATAAGATCTATTTAATAATAATGTGTTGTAAAATCTACAGTCCAAACACAAACTCCCAGTGATCATAGATCACAAAGATGTGTCAAATGTGTGGGAGGATCGATATGTTGATTAGCCTGGTTTAATCATTCCGCTGTGTATACATATATCAAAACATCATAGGGGGCTAGGGATTTAGCTCAAGTGGTACCACATCAACCTTGGACTCACAAAGGCCCGAGTTCGATCCCCAGTACTGCAAAAAAAAAAATCATATTGTACCCCATAAGTACACGTGATTACTTGTAAATTAAAAATAAAACATGACCAAACATCTAAAAAGAATCTAAGAGCATATGAATTGAACTACATGAAGATTCAATTTTCAGAAAACGAAATTCCTAAGCAAGCACAACACTCTACCACACTACAGACCTCTAAGAAGCCAACCCAGAAGCTTTATTAACATCAGTTTTTAAATGGCATTTCATAGGGCAGAGAACACATTTACTCTTTATCCAAAAATTTTAGTTCCTTGTACATATTCACCATTTTCTGAGATTATTTTATATTCACATGCATTACCAGCCCTGAAGTTTTATTCCCCTCTTTAGAACACCTGGAGAAATTCTAGCATATTTCAAAAATACACAATTTGTTCCCATATCCAGAGATACCGATTATATGAATATTGTTTATGGCCCAGGCATTTATGCTTTTTTTTATTTTTGAGGTCCCATGAAACTGTGATTGGCAGTCATACTGAGAAAATAGTATTATTTAGTTTGTGTGCAAAATGCAATAGGAGCACAGTTGGAGTGTTGAGGGTGCTGGTAATCCACAGAGAATTATTCCTACAATGCCATGCTAATTGCTCATACCAGTGCATTGTGACTCTACATAACAATTTCATTGTTCCTGAAACTTAAATGCAGGAAAATTACAAGTAGTCATTTACCTTGGACCCTCATGAGCTTAGTATCCTGCTGCTTATTTTTTTTCTATCTTTGTTGGTACATTGTATATACACATCATGATCACACTCAATATTGGGAATTTGTACCAGTATATGACATGATTTAATTCTCATTTTTTCCCATTCCCCTACCCATCCCACAACCCCCACCCCTAAATACATAAGCTTTTTCCAGTTCCTTATTTGTATTTGAGTGCCCCTGCTTTCTCTCCCAAATACAAGTAAGAAAAATGTGTCATATGCAAAGAAGATGCCAGGGGTGTTTGAGCTCCACTGTGGCTCTGTGCGGCAATGTGTTCAGTCTGCATTCCATAGTACCTTCCTGATCATTTTGGATTCGTGCAGCAGCAGCAGCAGCAGCAGCAGCAGCAGCAACAGCATTCTCCAAACCTGCATTTTGATGGCCAGGACCTTGTGGCAGATGATGTTTTCCAAAAGTATCTTTAACAGAATTCTCCACCCTCCTTGGTCTTTGGTTACTCATCAATACATAAAACCTGTTGCCCAAACTTCATCAGGGTGTACTGTGGGATAGTGCTAAGCAGAAGTAACAGAGGGACTTCTGAGGTGAGATCATAAGAAGCCTAGTAGATTCTTCTTGGGCCTCTTGGGACACGTGCTGTTGGGATGCTACCTCTAGGAGCCTACCTGCTTTCCTGACAAAAGCTCAAAGCACACAGAATTGATAGAGGTAGGTATTGTAGCCTACAGGGATGCTGAGTTCTGAGTTGAGCCAGCACTGAGCAACCAGCATCAACTGCCAGCCATGTGAAGGTCCAGCCTGGAGGAGCCTACAGAGGGCAACAGCCTTGGGCATCTGACAGTACCACCATGAAAGCCTCTAAGCAGGGATCATCCAGCTGAACCAAAACCTCAGAACTATGCTAGAAAATTAGGAATTGATTTAAACCATTAGATTTTAGGATAGTTTATTTTTAGAAAGGAGTCACTGGAAAAGACCCTACAGTGATCCTGCTTTTCTAGGTCTTGATTTATGCCCTATAGTTCTCTGACAGATCTAGAGTAGGTTTCTGAACCTGCATATTTAAGGTCCAGGCAATTTGCAGAGTCTAACTAGGACTATCTACTTCCCTGTCCCACCAGCCCCTTCTCCTTTAACTGAAGTCTCTGAACACTCGCCACAGTTCAACTTGTGCATATATTGAAATTAAATCACTTTCTGAATTTCAAAAATCCCAACTCCCTCTCATTGGTTAGTGTATGTGAGTAATACAGAATAATGAGATTCATTTCTGTATCTTGGTACATGTACATAACATATTTTCCATCTCATCAGCTCTCTCCATTTTTTCCTCTTCCTGATTTCCTTCATCATTCTTAAAAGTCAGACTTTCATTTCTTGTCATCTCTCCTTTTACAGACTGCACATATGAAATGAAACATTCTAAATCTAGCTCATTTTATTTAACATAGTGGTCTCTAGCTCTATCCATTTTCCTTCTAAATGATATGATTTCATTCTTCTTTATGGGTGAATAATATTCCATTACAAGCATGCATATATATACATATATAAACATAAATACATACACACATTTTCTTTATTCATTCTTCTGTTGAAAGACCTCTAGGCTATTTCTATTACTTAGCTACTATGAACTAGGCCACAATATATATGGATATGCAATATTATCATAGTATTCTGACTTCAATTTAGCAATATACCAAAGAATAGTAGAGCTGGATCAAACACATGGTTGTTTCCTTTGCTAGGCAGAATGCTTTAATTTGATGTAACCCATTTATTGGTTCTTGCCATTTCCTACACTATTGGAGTCCTGCTCAAAGTGTTTGTGACTATGACATTAAATGTTCCCCTGTGTTTTCTTCTAGCAATTTTAAAGTTTATAGTCTTACACCTAGGACTTTGATCCACTTTGAGTTGATGTCAGTGTAGGACGAGAGGGATCTAGTTCATCTTCTGCATGTAGATATTCAGTTTTCCAGCACCATTTATTAAAGAGTCTGTCTTTTCTCCCAGGTATGTTTTTAGTTGCTTATAGTCATGTTGATTTGTTTCTGTGTCTTCTGTTGTTTTCTAATTCCATGTCCTGATGGCTCTCTATTAACTTCTACCAATGATTTTCAGCCATGATAGCATACAATTCTTACTTCCAAATACCCAGCCTATGGGCTGGAGATTTAGCTCAGTGGTTCTAGCACCTGCCTCGCAAGCGCAAGGTCCTGAGTTCAGATCCCCAATAACCACATACAATGCTGGGCGTGGTGACTCACACCCACCAGCAATCAATACCACATACCACAGTGCTGGGCGTGGTGGCTCATGCCTGTAATCCCAGCACTCGGGAGGCAGAGACAGGAGGATTGCTGAGTTCGAGGCTTGCCTGGGCTACGTAGTGAACTGAGGGCCAGCCTGACCTACAAAGCGAGGCCCTGTCTCAAAAAAAAAAAAAAATCCAGCCTAATTGATCAACAACTTTCTCTGTAGTGGCACTACTGACATTTGGGGCCACATAATTCTTTGTTGTGAGGTTCTGTCCTCTGTACTATGGAATGCTTGGCAGTATCTGATTTTCTGCCCTCTACAGATCAGTAACACCCTACAGCCAAAATTGACTGTAGATGTGACGAATGTCCACAGGAGCCAGAGATCAGAAGAAGCAAATTATTCCATATGAAGAGCCCTTGGTTTAGCCAGGGTTAGCTGGGACATTAAAAGATTTCAAAACCTGTTGGTGATCCTAATGTGCTGACAAGTTCAAGACTTGCTGATCTAAACCAGTGCTGCTTCTCCAAAGTAACCATGTGTTTGAATCGCCTATCACCCAGGGATCTCATCAGGCTACAGATTGTAGGATGGGTCCAAGATTCTGCATTTTTAACAGGGATGGGAGATGCTGTTGTGGTTCTCAGTGTACTCAGCAAAGTACACAATGATTTGACTGATGGCAGCATTGACACTTTAGAACCTTGACCTGGACACCCAAGTACCTTACTCTAATTTCTCCAAGAGAAAAATAGTTATTGGTGATTGTCAAAACATGGTATATTTTCTTCACCTGCCAGTGATGCCTGAAAGTGTACTAGCAGATAAATTACTTCAAGTAAATTATTCACTTCTTAGGGATCAGGGTGCCGCAGACTGCATAGTACATTTCACCAGGGTAGAAGGTGCCAGCAGATTAGGGGAAAACTTCCCTACAGTGTTCTGCTTGCTGTTGCCAAGGTAGAAAGCCAAACAATGCCTAGAGCTGCCAGCCTTTTTCAATAATGCACTTCACATTGCCAGTGGAGAGAAAGACTGAATGTGAGACTCAGAGATTTCCTCCCACTACCCCAGCCCACCTTCAACACTCATCAGCCTCTGAAAGTCCATAGCTTTACTATATGTCGCAGGGGTTAAACAAATGAGTCAGGAGAGCAGAGTTTTAGTTTGAGGAGGGATTTCAGGAAGTCAATTCTTGTCCCTACAGGACAGAGGTCAAGCTACACTCGAGTCAAGACAAACTAGCCTTCTGGAATTTACACAGAACTGCGGAAAGGTTATGTCTCCCTCTACTCAGGACTCAGGAACACAGCAGATTTGTACGACTCTGTTCTGCTTTGGCTCTTGTCCAAGAGAAATGCTATCGGTTCACTCCAGTGGTATTTATTTGCACTAAAATCACTTTAAAAGTATTTCCTCTCTCACCTGTAAATTTAGTCAGGAATTTAAAGATGCCAGCAGCTAAGGAGTCTTTGGGGCATATTATTTAAATACTACTTGTTCCAAAGGAGATAAAAGGCCTCTGGTTGTTTAGGGACCTACAAAGGTCTACAAATACACTAAAGATTCTCTGGTTGCTGCAATACGTGATATGCAATAATTCTCTACTTGAGTCCTTGTCCTAAAAAAGGAAAAAGCCAGAAGGAGTGAGTAAATCTTGACTGTTCAGAGAAAAAATTCTCACTTATTTCAGAGCATTTTGAGTGCAGAAACTCTAAGAGATAACTCTCCTCTTCTACTTTTTTTCAGGTCCATAAAAGACAATGATGAACAAATTTTGTATACATGAACACTATTTAATTCTGAACATATTTTCTACTTTGAAGCCCATATCTATTTCCTTATTACAGAGAAGGGGGTTGGTAATGAGAAAACACATTCCTCTTCTTCTGAAAATCTGTGCAGTCAGATTTTGTATTTTGTTTTATTTTCTCAGTACTCAGGATTAAACCCAAAGCCTCTCACAATTCATTTTGTTTTTGATTTGGGTTGGTGGGGGGCTGTCTGCTTCCTTGCTTGCTTGCCTTATGAGAGAGGATCTTACTAAGTTGTTAATTTGCCCAGGCTGGGCTCAAACTTGTGATCTTCCAGCCTGGGCCTCCCCAGTGCTGGGGTTACAGGATTTCTCCTCCATACTTGGCTGCAATCAAACCCCATTGTGGTCTTATGGCTGCCTCTACTCCAGACTGTAGTTCATCTCCTCTCGGTAGTTCTCAGTTGAAGGTGATAAAGCCTCTAGGGGCACATGTCCCTAGAGACAGTAGAGGCTGTCCTAATTCAGGACTCATTACCCATCTCTCATGGGTAGAGGCCAAGGATGCTGCTAGAGACCCTACCAAACACATGGTGATCCCAAGGAACACAGAGTCCTGGCCCATATGGCCAATCTTGCTACTGTTAAGAAACCCCATCTTAGAATTTGTTAGAAGCTCAAAAAGACACTCAACTAAAGGCTGCTAGTGACAGTCTTCATCCTCCAACCTTAAATTCTACTCCAACATGAAAAGTAAAAATAGAAAAAGAAAGAGATCTCTACAGTAAGGCCTTTACTTCTCCATGAGGATAGAGATTCATTCTTGTTTCTCCCTATTATTCCAGAAGGTAACAGTGGAAGAGACATATCAGATACTTAATAAATATTTGTTGAAGAATGTAATAAATCACACTTCTCAGTTCACATCATAAAGGGAGAAAAGGAGAAATTTTAGCAATAAGTTATCACAGGCAGCAATCTGTTCAGGTAGTAAGCGCAGACCAGTGCCTCTTACCGTGTATGTGAATCCCCTAGAGATTTTGTTCAGAAATGCTGGTTGATTCACCAGGTATAAAATAAAACTTGAGGGTCTGCATTTCAGAAGAAGGCAACACAGTCCAGGCCACATTTCTAGTAGCAAAAATAGTCTGTAAATAGACTTGAAGTCAGGACACTAGCCAGCTTTCTCAAGCTCCACCTCCTACTATTGAAAACAGGCAGGGTGATAAAATCTCTTCTACACTCACATCAAAAAGTTGCTATAAGGACAATTTAAAACGTACCTCCAGACATGATCTGACACTTTATAAGGGGCTTCTGAAAATATATCAGCTAAACTCGCTGTTCAAAAGAGGAAACAGAGGCCCGGAGACATTTTAACTTATCCAGGGTTACCCTGGTGATTAGCCTATAGAGTGTAGACCAAATTCCTTACCCTGACTGCCAATCCAGTCTCTTTCCCCTAACTGTTCTAGCTCCACACACTGCCCAGTACCTAGCACTCAGGGTCAGGCTGGTGATTACTTGTCTGTGCTTTTCCCTGGATAGTGTTCCATGATGCTTTGGCTACAAATGAACGCAAACCACTCCTCCAAGTCCACTTGCCACTCCTTCTATACCTGATGGTCTCATCTAGCGAGACTGGTTGACTACCACAAAAATGTCTCAGGTTAATTGTTACACTCTGCCATTCACTTTTGCTCATCATGATATTCTTATAATGGCTCTTGTTCCTCTATACTGGAGAGAAGCACAACTAAATAAATTCAAAAATAAAAAACAATGCACGTGGTACCAAATAAAGCAGGCACTGAGCTGAGATCAAAACCCCACAGCCTGATTCCCTCAACACACTGCAAACCTCTTCAGAGAGAGCACAGCCTTCCTCTTGTTATCCACCCCTCCTTAATCCCACAATCTGTTGACTCACTGCTTAAAACCTGCTCATTGACAGCATTTAGGTGAAGGGAAATTATATTTAAAGACAAACATTCTATCATTTATAGGTCATTTTTTAAATCCTACTGTCCAATAAGATAATCTTGGGTCTGCTTTTCTTCTCCAGCCAGTTCTTTTGGGAACTCAAATTGTATTCCTGTGCTGCCTGGATCTTTTTGCCTCCCCTTGAGGCATCTCTGGGTCTCGTGGATTTTAAGTGCCATCTAGTGGTAAATTTGAAGATGTCAAAAAGAATGGGAGGAAATTTAATTTGACAAGGACAATTGGGGAATGCATGACCTCCAGATGGGGGGATAATCTCATTACCCAAGAGTGGCTATGCATCTACTATATGTGAATTATCAACATTCAGAATTATAAATCCCCTTTTTTCAACTAGTCTTGCACATCAGTTTCAACAAACTTCACAAAAACCTCCCTTACAACTTCTTAATCAAAAGCCTTTGAAAACTCCTCATGAGTTTTTCATTATATGTTAGAAAGAAATTAGACCATTCAACATAATTTGAGAGAATCTTTTTCTGAGACAGAGTCTCGCTTTGTAGTTCAGGCTGGCCCTGAGCTCACCATGTAGCCCAGGCAACCCTTAAACTCAGCCATCCTCCTGCCTCTGCCTTTCAAGTGCTGGGATTACAGGCATGAGCCACCACACCTGGCAAGAGAGAATTCTGAACCATAAAATATCGTGGTCCTCATATGCACATTTCATCCTTGTTTTCTATTTGCTTTCACAACTCAACCCATTTCTTATTTTACATAGAAGAGAAAACTCACAACTTTGTTCCACAGGGAGACAAAAACATTGTTACAGGGACCCCTTCCAGTGAGCTTAGCGTATCTGTATTTAACTAAGTGTTGAATAAAAATATACAAATAAAAAGTATCTTCACAGAATGTGTACATCTTTGTTCTTGTAATAATATAGTACAAGTGTTTACATTGTACTAGGCATTGCAAATAATCTAGAAAAATGTAAAAAATAGATGAGAGGATATATAGGGTAGTATGCAAAGAATATGCCATTATATATAAGAAATTGGAGCATTCCTAGATTTTGTTATCCAAGAGGTCCTGAACGAATCCCCACCAATACTAAGGGAGAGCTGTGCTTGTTTCCCCCTTGTTAGAAAGGAGGGTAAATGGGAAGATAGGTTCGTTCTGTACTCCTCATACCAAAAACATCAGGTTCAGACCTACCTGAGCTCACCACCTACACATCAGTGTATCTGGCTGGCTAGTTGTATGACTTTAGTTTCTGTACCTATTTTCTAGGCAGAGACAGATATACAAAGATGGGAAGAAATGTATCTAGAGAACGATCACTAAAATGGAAAAGACTGGAGAGATGAGCTGGATTTCCAGCTGAAAGCTGTGGACCAAAGCAGCTTCCAGGTCAAAAAGGAGGCATGGTAGAAATGCAAACAGACTCCATGCACTCTGAGAAGATATGCACAAAGGAAACACTGTCAGGAAATACTAAAGCAGATGTCCCTTCTCTAGCACAAATACAGTTCACAAGAATTTTCATTAAAAATGATTAGATATCTTTGAATAGCAGCTACTATTAAATGTGAACTCACTGTAATGTACTTCATTGTATTTCTTCATTGCATTCACATCTCTGAAACCAAAGTTAACTGCAGGAAAAACAGAAGTGTATTGTAGAATATAAACTATTTTAGCATATCCTGCAGACATAGCCCTATTTATATTAGTTGGGTGTTTTTCTATGTGTCTGGAAAATATATTATGTATATGTTCATGAGAAAAAAATCATATGAGAAAACTTGCATATATATGATCCTAATCTTTAACCAATACTTACTGATCAATTCAGCCAATACTTATTAATAAACATTATATTATTTCTAACTTACTGCCCTTACATCTAAATAATTTTAAGGTGGACTTCCTTACATACAAATAAATATAAATATTTGTCACAAATTCATTTTGATAAATTGAAAAACTAGGTCAAAGAATGTAAATGTATTTAACTTAATCATTGTTTTAGTCACTTTCCTCTTCACTGGGACAAAATACCCAACATCCATAACTTAAAGGTGGGATTTACACTGGACCATGGTTATAGCTCCTGATTTGCTGGCTTGAAAACAGACACGGTGTAATGGAAGGGCCTTGCAGGGAGGAAACAGGCTCGTGGTGGCCAGGAGATTGAAGAAGAGGGGAAGAGATAGAAAGGGAGGTACTGTACTCTGAGATGCAGGTCACATCTCAGGGACCCATGAGCACCCTCTTCCCACCACATCCCACCCACTAACAGCACCCTCACCAGCTGAACTTATTAGTGGACTAACTCCGATGAGAACACCGTCTCTATGACCCCATCACTTTCTAAACACATGAGTATTCTAGGGAATGACCTAGATCAAAACTGTAACAGTGACCTACAACCACAAACTGATCCCCAGAAATGCAATCATATTCTCACCATGACCTGATAAGGGTGCAAAGATTATACCTTTTAGAGAGGTGAAGCTGCTGCCCACCCCACCCTTCCTTCTTTAGGGAATCTCCTTGACTGTTCAATAGGCTGATTAAAAGTCCCACCTCTTGGTGATTCACCCTTGGTGAATTCCTGTAATTCCAGCATTCTGAGGGACTGAAGCAGAGGGATTCCAATGATGTTCAACCCCAATATAGGCAATTTAGCAATTTAGTAAGATTCTGCTACAGAGAAAGGGAGGGAGAGAAGGAAGGAAGGAAGGAAGGAGGGAAGGAAGGAAGGAAGGAAGGAAGGAAGGAAGGAAGGAAGGAAGGAAGGAAGGAAGGAAGGAGGGAAGGAAGGAA
>PVIC010057446.1:0-10677 GCA_004025085.1 Thryonomys swinderianus
AAAAAAAAAAAAAAAAAAAAAAAAAAAAAAAAAAAAAAAAAGGTGCATGTTGAAATTTTAAAAGACTTATTCCTGTGAAAGCTACATTGCCACGAATCCCCCATTCACTACTCCCTCTTGCTTTGAACGCACATGTGCCATGGCTCTTGCCGTTTTCTGCAGCAGTTCTGGAAGTCCTCTTTTGTGAGTGTCTGTAATTATACCATAGTGGCTGCTCCGATGTCCTGAATCTTTTCAGTGTGGCTGATCCTGTCGGACAAACACGTTTCCTGTGCTCTCAGGGGACTGGTGAGTGCGGAGGACTATTGTAGCCCGTTCCCACTGTGGCCGGTCAGAGGACACAATCTGCAACTGTGAGTTTGTGGCGTTGACCACACGACAGGATACTGCTGGGCAGGAGCAGTGCATATAAGCCTGAAAGCCTAGTTTTTGCACAGTGAAAGAAAAGGGAAGTTGGAGGAACAGAGCGAGAGTCTGACGATGTTTAGCTGAGTTTAGACTGGGGTGTTTCATTCACATCTGCTGCGTTTCCCCTCCACTTTCCTCCCCGGGGCATCTGCGTGGGGAGGGGGCTGAGTCATCACTGGGCCACATCTTCTTGTCTCTATTTAATCCCTTAATGTAAAAGAGACTTAGGCAGGAGGATTAAGGGAGATTAAACAAGATTCATTACCAAGTTATTAAAAATTAAGCTCTGGCTTAAAATAACCCAAGAAAGCATGTGTACAACCATCCACAGGACCCAGAAACTGCTTATTTAGGCTCGATAGATCTTATCCACTCGCTCCTGGACAAAATCAGTAACAGACAGTGTGCTCGGAAGATGGCATTAACATTTCTTCATCCAAGAGCGTGGTTCCCTAGACTCCTGAGGAACAAGTGTGGACCTAGCTAAGCCTCTCCAGCACTGGTAGGGGCTTGTCCTCCTGTCACAGGGCCATCCTGTCTTTCTGGTGGTGACGCACACCTCATAATCTTGTCACTCTCCCAGGGCTGGTCACCCCCCCAGGACATTCTCTGGGGCAGGATGAAGAAAGACCTTCCCAAGCTTTGTCCCCAGCCCTCCTTCTTGCTTTTTAATGACAGATTTGGCCTCCAAGGTCATCATGCCCTCCAGGCTTTATATGGGAGAACAGAGAAATAATCTGGGGAAAACTGGATAAAGTAAGATTAGGTTTTCCTCCAAAAATGTATCAAAAGAAAGAAAGAAAGAAAAGAAATTTATACTGTAGAAAGATGAGTGAAGTGTTTATATTTTAATGATAGGTTTTATATGTTCCTTAGTGAGCCAGGCATGGTTGGTGCACATCTGTAATCCCAGCACTCGAGATGCTAAGGCAGGAGCGTTGCCATGAGTTCAAGGCTGTGGAGCAAGACCCTGTTTCAAAAACTTAGAAAAAGTTGCTTACTAAGTTTGTGTGTGTGTGTGTTTAAATAATATCAGTTCTCTTAGATTTTTAACATATGTTATTTTTTTTTTTTTTGAGACAGGGTCTCGCTTTGTAGTTCAGGCTGGCCCTGAGCTCACTATGTAGTTCAGGCTGGCCCTGAGCTCACTATGTAGCTCAGGCAAGCCGCTGTGAACTCAGCAATCCTCCTGCCTCTGCCTCCCGAGTGCTGGGATTACAGGCGTGAGTCACCACGCCCAGCATTCTGTGTGGTTACCGGGATCGAACTCAGGACCTTGCGCTTGCGAGGCAGGCGCCGGAACCACTGAGCTAAGTCTCCGGCCCATTAAAATATGTTATTATATTTCTGAGGTAGGATCTTGCTATGTAGTTCAGGCTGCTCACAAGGCAGGCACTGGAACCACTGAGCTAAATCTCCAGCCTAAGTATTTGCCTTCTGGATTCAGCTATATGACATGCATCCTCAGTGTGAGTGATCTTACTGCTCCCATCTTCCAGATGAGGAAACAGGCTGAGAGAGTTTGAGTGACTTGTCTGAGATCTTACTGCTGATGTTTGTCTGAGTCAGTTGAGGTTTCTATAACAAACTATTGTAGACCATAGCACATCACAACAGAGACACATTTCTCACAGTTCTACAGCTGGGAGTCTGAAAAAACCTGCTAATATGGGCATGTTCCAATTAGTGCCTTCTGAGTTCCTAATTGTGTTTTCTCCTTGAGTCCTCACACAGGGAAAAGGGTTATAGGTCATGTGTGGGTCTCTTCTATGAGGGCACTCACCCCATTCTCAACACCCCCATTCTTGTGACTCAGTATCCTCCTAGGACTCCACTTCCTAATACCATCACACTGTAGGTCAAGAGCTTGACACACGCAGGTCCACATGTAGACCCTAATAATGGTGAAGCCAAGTTGTATACCTAGATCTGTCTGACTTGAGAACCCTCCCATATGGCATCTGGGGCCGACTAGGTTCACTTTTACCACTAGAACATGGCGGAAGTGATGTGGAGGCTGAGTAAAGGTCTCAGAGCTTCCCCTTTTACATTTTTGGAAGCTCAGTGCTGCCACACAGGAGGATGGGCTACTCTGGTGGAAAGACCACATGGAGAGTTAGAGTTCTGGAAACTGTCTTGGCTGCCCCATCTGTGTCCAGCTGTCCAGCCATCCCTGGCCTGGAAGGGAGTGTCTTGGAAGTCCTTGTGGGTTTCCATGTGACCTCAGTCCAGCCAACATCAAATAGAACAGAAGAACCACCCAGCAGAGCCCAGTCAACCTACAGAAATGTGAGTGAGAACATGATGTACAACAGTTGCTGTTTCAAGCCTCTAAGCCAGTGATGGGGAACCTTTTTTTTTGAAACAGGATCTTGTTCTGTAGTTCAGGTTGGCCCTGAGCTCACAGCCCAGACAAGCCTTGAACTCAGTAATCCTCCTGCCTCTGCCTCCCAAATGGTGGGATTATAGGTATGAGCCACCACACCTGGCACTGAGTGGGGAACCTTTTAAAACTTTCAGTGATATAAACAGCTTGCTGTGCAACATGAGCCAGAGGTTCCCCACAACTGCCCTAAGCTGTGAGATGGTTTGTTATACAGTGATAGATAATCATTTATTTTGGGGGAGGTAATAAAAATATTCTAAATTGGGGCTGGAGGGTTAGCTCAGTGGTTCCGGCGCCTGCTTTGCAGGCACAAGGTCCTGAGTTCGAACCCTGGTTATCACATATAATGCTGGGCGTGGAGACACGCCCACCAACAATCAACACCGCATACCACAATGCCGGACGTGGTGGCTCACGCCTGTAATCCCAGCACTCGGAAGGCAGAGACAGGAGGATTGCTGAGTTCGCGGTGGCTTGCCTGGGAACCATAGTGAGCTCAGGGCCAGCCTGAACTACAAAGCGAGACCCTGTCTCAAAAAAGCAAAAAAAAAAAAAAAAAAAATCTAAATTTATGTTAGTGATTTCAAACTGTAAATATACTAAAAACATGACTTGTCTAAGTGAATTATATCTGCATACAACTGCAACCAAAAAATCATCTTGTACAGGACTAGACATCATTTTGACCACTCTGGGCACCAGAGTTCTGTCTGTGATCAGATAGGGCGAAGCCACCCAGACATGTAGCCGTGACAATATTTGCATGGGCTTTTCTGGTGGGAGTTTATAGAATCGACACCCAAGACCCGCACGTCAGCTTATTACACAGTAAGTATAATATAGTTTTACAGTTGGAACTCTCATCTTTTTTTTTTTTGCTTTTTGGAGACAGGGTCTCGCTTTGTAGTTCAGGCTGGCCCTGAGCTCACTATGGTGCCCAGGCAAGCCACCGCGAACTCAGCAATCCTCCTGTCTCTGCCTCCCGAGTGCTGGGATTACAGGCATGAGCCACCACGCCCAGCATTATATGTGGTTACCGGGGATTGAACTCAGGTCTTTGAGCTTGCAAGGCAGGCACCGGAACCACTGAGCTAACCCTCCGGCCCTGGAACTCT
The DNA here is from genome assembly GCA_004025085.1 of Thryonomys swinderianus. Taxonomy (NCBI): domain Eukaryota; kingdom Metazoa; phylum Chordata; class Mammalia; order Rodentia; family Thryonomyidae; genus Thryonomys; species Thryonomys swinderianus. The sequence continues at coordinate 3,910 of PVIC010057446.1, forward strand.
CATCTTTTGCTCATCACCAAAGAGTGATCACTAGAGAGACTTGTTCTGAGCTCTTAGGTCTTTGGAAGATTTTGTTAAGTCACTTCTTAGAACCTGCTGTTTTGGGGGGTCCTCGTGTTCGCTTTTCTGTCACATTTGTGTGCCAAGGGACTTAAGTATCCACCAACTATGAGTAGGAAGTGATGTTGGCTTGTCCCTGTGAAGCATAGGAGGAGGGAAGTGTTGTCCCTCCCAACTTCCCAGAAAATAAAACAATGTTTTGTAGCTATACTGGCAGGACCACATGCAGTGTCTGAACTCTCCAGAAAATATAAGTGACAGACTCTCCTACACCATGGTAGTAAATGTTTTCCCATATGGTGGCCTTCTTATTAGTTTCACATGGTTTTGAAATACATACGCATGTTGTATTTGCTATTGGCTGCAGTTTTATTATACAGATGCATTAATTCAAATCTACTCATTGTGCATTTAAGACTTCTGTGAATTTACTGATGTTTTCGCTTCTTACCTTATAATAAAATAATAAACATTTACTTACTGATAAATTTGAAACACAGCAGAGTTCATGTTGGACTCTGAGGTTTCAACCTAAACAGGTCACAAACTCCTGGCCTCAGGTAGCCCACGGTAGACAACAAATATCTCTCTGCCTGAAGCTGTAAGGTCCTCAGTGTTGGTTTAGATTTACTGTGAATTTATATTTCATTCATTTATTTATTTACTGCATTGCGGCTCAGAATGTTGCTCAGTGGTAGAGCTCTTGGCTACCCAGTGGTACAGCACTTGCCTGGTATGGCAAGGCCCTGAGTTTGATCCCTGAAGGACCCATACAATAATAACAAGAATAATAATTAAAGTCAAAGCTCTTTTTTGTTTTTAACCTATCAACTTTGGATAAAGCAATGTTAATGTCTCCTCTTTTGGGTATGGAATAATCAAGTTATCCTCTAGATCTGCCCATTTCTGCTTGTTACACTGTGAATTTCTATGGATAGGTACACTGTGGTTCAAGAATGTCCCAGCTTCTGGATGGATTCTCCAGACCCTAATTCGTTGGTTATTCTACTCAGTGAAGTTTCCCTGCAGACATTCTAGTTTACAATTTGGGTCTTTTTATATTTTTCCATGTATCTACTTGTATGTATCAATTGTTCCTCTACCTTCTTGAATATATGGAGTATAATTAGGATGCTTTACTATGGTAATCTACTAAATTCTATCATCTTGCTGTTTCTGGATTTGTTTCTATTATTTATTTCTACTCATTAGAGATAATAATCTCCTGTTTCTTTCTGTGCCTGGTAAGTTTTGATTAGATGCTAGACATTGTGTATTTTATCTTGTTAGATGCTAGGTGATTTGTATTCTTACAAATACTCCTGAACTTTGTTCTGGGATACAGTTTAAATGAGTGAGTAATAGTTTAATTCCTTTCAAGGCTTTTATTTTCTGTAGTGGGGATTGAACCCAGGACTGTCTTATGCAGGTACATCCCTAGTCCTTTTAAAATTTTTAAAATTGATTTTATTAGTATATTGTATACATACATTATGACCACATTCAACATTGAGCATTTGTACCATAAAATTTTTTATTTTGAGATAGGGACACATTAGTTGCTAATTTGTACAGGCTGGGGCCAGATTTGTGATCCTCCTGCCTCAGCTTCCAGAATGTTGAGCTTACAGGTTTCCACCACGACATCCAGCTCAGATTAGTCACTTTTAGTTGTCAGTATTTGTTAGGATTTGATTATCATTGCTTTCTGCATCTTACCCTTTCAAATGGTATCTTACTGATGAATACCCTCAGGACTTCCATGGATGTGAGTGAGAGGTGAATTCTCTTTTCGAGCTTTTATCTGAAAATTTTCATTGTATTTTGTGTTCACTCTTGAAACACTATCGAGGGGAAAATACGAATGCTAGGTTGACCATTACTTTCTCTTAATATATTGATTACATTGTTTCATTTTCTTCTGGGATCTGTTGTTGTTGATAAAATATCTGTTCACATTCATTATTGACAATCGGTCTATCCGATTAGACAAGAGTTATCTTTGCTTTGTTCTGTTCTGCAGGTGTGAGGGTGTCTCAGTAGAATCTGTATTTATCTAGTCTTTCGTGATTTAATTACAGTGGGAATGAGAAGTACTCATTATGGCGGATGCTGTTTACATTACCCAGGTCCCTCTGCGGGACCCAAGGACCTGATCCCAGGTGCAGAGAGCTGGGTGTTGCTGGGAGCCAGAGCTCAGATGCCAGCCCCCCCAGGAGTTACTCACAGCGGAATAGTGGCCTTGCCCTCCAAGCCGTGGTCCTTCCTAAGGTCAGCTGCCTTGATGACCAGGCCTCTTGTCCCCCTGTGGGCCCAGGCATGCGGGTGGAATGGGTGGAACCATTCAGGGATATCGGTGGAAGCACCGCAGTGTCTGAGTTTCAGTGCTGCAGGCGTCAGTGGCATCATGGTCCCAGGGCTTCCTGATTCCGCAGCCTACGTGGGTGACAGAAGCGGCAGCTCCCACCATGGGCCACTTCTGCATTGCAGTAGGAGTCATTTCTGGAAGCTCAGCCTAAGGTGCTTCCTGTCACCCTTCAAACCATCTGGTGAATACCTCGTTCGCTGTTCCCGGGACCGTTTGTTCAAATGAGCCAGAGTGGCTTCCACCATCTGCAGAACCTATGTGCACCCCTTCTTCTCATGCTCCACAGCCCTTCTCCAAGCCCCAAGACAAAATCCCACGAGGAAATTTTCCTCCCCTTGTTTGTCTCTTGAGTCGGGTAAAAGCTTCCCAGCCCTGGGAATGTAGGACCCATTGTAGAATGTTCTCGACCCCCCCTGAAGAATATTGTCAACCATGTACAGCTCACAACAATAGATTTAAGGGATTTGTTCCATGGCAAACGAAGAGCTGCCTAAAGGGGGAAGAAAAAAATCCCAACAGTATGTACTTTTTAAGGTTTTTCTTTTTTCATTTAAAAGTAAAATGTAGTTATTTTTATGTAAGACAGTTCCCCATCTTGAACACATTTACATTTTTTTCTTCCTTTTAAAGCCTATTTCCTGAACAATATTCAGAAGGTTTAAATGTCTAATATTTTCCAAGACTATCTCATGATTCATCAGTTTATTGTTTGTGAAAATATCAGCCTTAAGAAACTGAAACTGGGTTAAATGGGAATGTTCATCTGGATTTTCTCTTCTGATGTACCTCGTGGATGACATGAGAATGAATTAAAAGATTTAAAGTCAACATCTCTCTGAGTCTTTTGAATAATGAAGAGGCCCTAAGAACCACGGGAGGCTACAAAGGGGCCTCATCCTTCGAGGCACCCCCAGATATTAGCAGAATTTAGCCAGGCGTGGTGCCACACACCTACAGTCAACCTTCCCTTTCCTGCTCTCCAGCTCTTTCTGCTTTTTAGCAAGAGTTAGACGCCTTTCTGAGTATTTCAACTTTTGAGAAATACAGAGGCCAATGAAAGCGCTAAGCATTTCCTTCTCACTTACAGCCCCATACGAGTCAGGACACCCATACCCAAGAAAAGTTCAGAGAGGTAGTTTGACTCGCCTAAGAACACACAGCCAAATTGTCATTTAGCCTCCTGACTGCTCCAGCAATGTCCTGCCCACCCCAGGACAATGGTGAGCTGGTGCCCAATGGAATGCGCTGTGCCTTTGTTTTTTTGAGACAGGGTCTCGCTTTGTAGTTCAGGCTGGCCCTGAGCTCACTATGGAGCCCAGGCAAGCCGCCACGAACTCAGCAATCCTCTTGTCTCTGCCTCCCGAGTGCTGGGATGACAGGTGTGAGCCACCATGCCCGGCATTGTGGTATGCGGTGTTCATTGCTGGTGGGCGTGAGTCTCCATGCCCAGCATTATATGTGGTTTCCGGGGATCGAACTCAGGACCTTGCTTGTGAGGCAGGCGCCGGAATCACTGAGCTAACCCTCCGGCCCTGTGCCTTTGTTTTGAAAGCATATTAAAAACCGCCCAAGGGGAACTGATAAAGTACACAAAGAACCTCACTAGAAGGGGCTGTTCTTTAAGTGGTGAGCCAGTGACATCGCCTTTCCAAAGCAGACACTAGGAGAAAGCTCCTGTGTAGTATTTCAATCCTTTAACTTTAAGACTTCCATCTATAGACTACTCATGGGTCTGCCTCTCCTCTTAGGATGGTCTGAATCAAGATTGATTTGAGCAGGAAGCTGCTAAAGGTCAGTGGTCGTTGTTTAAATTATGAAAATAATACAGACCCATTCTAGATCTTTAGTTTGGGGGGAGAAAAATTGTACGATTGTTGTCCCAAGCACATATCGGCATTATTTTGTACAGCACTTGTCTTTCTACTAGGAATGCTTTTTACATAGTTTTTGTTTTGCTTTGTGAGACAGGGTCTTGCTTTGTAGTTTAGGCTGGTCCTGAGCTCACTATGTAGCCCGGGCAAACCTCAAACTCAGCAATCCTCCTGTCCCTGCCTCCCGAGTGCTGGGATTACAGGCGTGAGCCACCATGCCCAGCATTGTGGTATGTGGTTACTGGGGATTGAACTCAGGACCTTGCATATTTGCAAGGCAGGCGCCAGAGCCACTGAGCTAAATCTCCAGCCCTCAACATAGTTTTAATTGGTCTTCTTCAACTGTGCATAGTGCATGTCTCAATTTGTCTCCCACTTCCCCCAGTATTAGATCACACAACCTTTTCATGTAAGGCACTGGCTTCATGAACATCAGGCGTAAGGGCTTCAAAGCTTCAGACTTCATGGGTGTCTGATTCTACACAGCCAGCACCATCATTCCCGATGTTTGCACCTGCAGACAGCAATGAGATTTGCTTTAATGTCAAACAATACTTCAATTATTTATTGACAGCCTTTTCCCTCTGAGCTGAACAGCATCTGTGGGGTGAACATGCACAGGACCAGTGAGGAGGACGGGCCAGCTCCTTCCTTGTTTCACACCCTGCTCAACACGACATCACTGGGCCCTGCCACTGGACCAGAATTCTGTCTTCATCCTGTGAGGTAGTATTCAATCTACATTCATAATAGATTACAGGCTTCAAAGAGAAAGAATACGGACGGGTGTTGTTATGATGTATAAAGTTAGTGGGGAAAACTAAATTATAATTCTGAACTGGCATGTGCTACAATGTGGATGACCGTTGAAAACACTGTCGAGTGGAAAGAGTTGGGCACAGATGACAGATGTCATGTAAGTCCCTCTTTATGAAATATCCGGGCAGACTAATCCATAGCGATAGAGTGGATTGGTTCCTTCCAGTCACTGGAAGGGAGGACATGGGGAATACCTGCCTACTAGACTTCCGGGTTTCTGCAGGGCGACGAAAATATTCTGGAGCTGGATAGGACAGTCATACAACACTGTGAACATACTGAGTGTCATCACTAATAAATTTTATGCTATGTGTGTTTTACCACAGTGCAAGTTTACAATTCTGAAAAATCTTCTTTGAGGTAGTCTTAACAGCTGTTTAAGTTGTGTTTATTTTATAATGCTAATAGGGAATGTCAAGACATGACCGCTACTTAAAAATCTGTTTTAAGGGGGAGGAGGAGCAGTTCATTTGCGAGGGATAATGATTATCCAAACCCCAATTTCATTCCCAGCGGTGTTTTATAGAGAAGAATGCGCAAAATGACAGCTTGAAATCCTCCTCATTTCTTTGCCTTGAAACAAAATATGAAATTATAAAATAAAACAGTTGACATTTTAAATTAAAAATGGAAGAATTTTAAACACTAGTCAGTGAAAATCATTCTTGCTCATTTTCATCCTGCAGCATGTAATTGCTATCAATTTATATCAAGAACAGTACAAACTGGGCGTGGTGGCTCACACCTGTAATTCCAGCACTCGGGAGGCAGAGACAGGCGGATTGCCGAGTTCGAGGCTTGCCTAGTGAGCTCAGAGCCAGCCTGAACTACAAAGCGAGACCCTGTCTCAAAAAAACAAAAAAACCCAAACAAACAAAAAAGAACAGTACAGCTTTGGTCCCTAAACTAAACACAACAAACTATGCCACTACTATTTCATCTTCTTTCATTGTTATTTTATTTTTAAAAACTTTTTTGAGACAGCGTCTCCCTGTGTAGTTCAGGCTAGTCTTGAACTCACTATGTAGCCCTGGTTGGCCTCAAACTTAAGGCAATTATCCTGCTTCAGCTTCCCAGCGCTGGGGTTATATGTGTGTGCCACCACATCCGGCAAACCATTCCATTTTCAAAATGTATATATCGTAAATTAGATAAGTTTCCTCTTCTGTTGCTGGTGCTCACTGCTGTCTTTGGCGTAGCTTGGCTTATAGATGCATCACTCTCATCTCTGTCTCCACACTGCCCTCTCCCGTGTTTCCGAATGTCTCCCCTTTCCCTCTGTTTGGAAGGACATTGGTCACAGTGGAGGCAGCACCAACCCTCATCCAGAATGACTTCATGTCATTGGATTACACCTCCTCGGACAGTATGTATTTCCAAACAAGGTCCCGGATGGATGTGAACTCGGGGACTCTGACTATGGAGCAGTGGCCTGACTGCTCAGCCTTTCTCCACTCTTGCTGTGCACCTGTGAAGCAGCCGGTACAGGCTCTGTCCCAAGACAGTGAGGCAGGAACGTGTGAATCCAAAAAAACAAGCGTTCTTGGTGGTGCACACCTGTAATCCCAGGACTCCGGGAGGCTGAGGCAGGACGATTGAAAGTTCTCACCAAGACTGGGCAAGTTAGGGAGGACCTGTGCCAAAATAAAA
>PVIC010057447.1:0-10663 GCA_004025085.1 Thryonomys swinderianus
ACAATCACATCATGTTTGTTATCATAATACAGTAAATGCCAATATCAGTATTAAACACAGTAAATAAGATAAAAAGTTTTGTTAAATTCTATTCTGAAGACTTTGAGCTTATGAGTTACCTCTATGTCCATATGCCAGAATTTAGAATTAATCAGCAATGTGTATACAACATATAGACCGTAAATGTACCCCACCGAACCCTTTGGGGATAAGAGGTCACTGGGGAATCAGGGAGGTAGGGATACAGGAGGAGAATGAAATAGGGTTAGCAGATTTATGATCACCTATACCCTAGAATCTCATATATGCCAGCGGGTAATAGAAGATAAAAGGGCATATGTACAACAGTACCAACTGTATGCTGTAAGACCGTTGGAGACTTTGCACACCTCCTTATAATAGTACAGAAGAAGAAATAGGGCAGTCTGAGAGTCTTTTACTTCTGGGTATTGCTTGGGACAGGAAGATAGGAGAGGGTGTGGGGACAAGAGGTGAATAGAGCAATCTAGGAGTAGATGGCCAAATAGAAGCTGGGGTGGGGTTGGGGCTGGGCAGAGGCCCTTAACCTTCCATGGTGGGGATGGTGCCCAGGGTCCGTACCTGACTCCTCACTGCACAGCTGCAGGGTACAGTGGGCCGGTGGGCAGGCTTCAGTCCTCCACCACCTCTGGAAATGGATGGCACCCAGTAGCTGAGTCTGCGCTGCTCTGGGATGCAGTGGGCTGGTGGGCACCCCTCAGTTTGCCAGAAACGGATCGCGCCCGGTAGCGGACTCCACACCACTCTGGGGTATAGTGGGCTGGTGGTTGGCCTTTAGTCCGCTGGAAACGGATGGCACCCGGTAGCCGAGTCTGCGCTGCTTCTGGGGTACAGTGGGCCGGTGGGTGGCCCTCAGTCCACTGGAAATGGATGGCACCCGGTAGCGGAGTCCATGCTGCTCCGGCCACCGCCGGAAACAGATGGCGCCTGGTAGACGAGTCCGCACCACTCTGAGGTACAGTGGGCCGGTGGGTGGCCCTCAGACCGCTGGAAACGGATGGCGCCCGGTAGCTGAGTCCGCGCCGCTCCCGGGGTACAGTGGGCCAGTGGGCGGCCCTCAGTCCGCCGGAAATGGATCAAAAACCACATTTTCTTTATGCAATCTGCCTTTTGTTTTAAAACAAGCTCCACGCATTAAGTACCTCTCAAATAAGCCTGTGAATGCACATTAACATTTTCTTTTGAAGTTTTCATTATTTTCAAACTTAGTTATTTAAAGAAAAGACAACATAGAACTTCTACGTTACATTTCCAAAGGGAATGGGGCACCCAAAATGAAATAGAGCATATAAAAAAGGATAATTTATTAAATGCCTACAAGATTTAAATCATTCTAAATTTAAACCTAGTTATCTTCCCTAAAATTAAATTTTGCTAACACTGTGCTATTGTAACTTACTTAGGTGATCATGGTTACTTTTCAAGTCCATTGCATAAAAGTGACACTAAAATAAACAGAAGAATGCTATATCTGACAACTACTTAAATATATTGCTATCCACTAGTTTTAATAAAAGTAGTCTGAAGAACTCTGCCCCTAAAATGAGTTCCACTATCTATTTCATGTATTACCCTACTAACAAAAACCTTAGAATTGTAATGAACATGCTTTCTATAGATTTATTCAAAATTGTTATCATTTTTTGGATTTCCCTGAAGACTACATAAACAGGGGTCTAAAAGTGCAGTTAATGTGGTTTGGAGAGAAATAAGCACAGTTAACTCATTTTGCTTAAAAGATAAATTATTTTCCTGCAGAGTAAATAACAAGAAAAGTATTATACATTCCATCTCTATTTAATAAAAGGAAGAATATGTTTATAAGTCTGGTTAACAAGCAAGTGCCTCCTTGTTATTTAAGTCAAATCACAAAAAACAACTCGATTTACCAAAAAACTGCTCAATATCTTCTATTATAGACTATAAAAATGAAGTATAATGTTAAAAATATAACTTCAAAAGAAGAAATTAAAATTAGCCTCCAGACATTTATGAAACTATTAAATCTATCTAGCTTGGTAACAAGTTTTTCTACATTAAATGGCAAAATAAGCAGAATACACAGCTTAAAAAGTGTTAGAGACACTCTTCTGTGTACATCAAAAAATGATTGATATATTCAAAACCTGTAAATTCATATCAATCAATGTTCCTCACCATGTCATTATCATCTGGGGTGAGCTGGACAGGTTAACAAACTGAGGATGAAAGTTGTCCAAACCAAATTCCACAGAAATGTATGGTTTAAAGGGTTGTACCAGCTTCTTCTGCTCTATCATATACCAGTCAAAAAGAATGGATGCTTCTGAGTGTCCTCAAATTCTGTTTCATGATGTAAACCCAATCGCTTCTTTGGATCCATGTTCAGAAAGCTCTCCAGGACACTTGAAGCTTTTACAGACCAACAATGTGGTTATGTGAATTTTTCTTTCCAAAATAACATGTGAGAGATAATCAACTGAGTTTTCATAAAGGTATTCAGAGTTCTCAATAAGATGAAACAGAGACTTTCTAGCCATTATCTCAAACGTTAGTACTCCAAGAATTTGCCAGCCCACATTGACACCATAATCCTCTCCTCTCATAATTCAGGAGCAAGGTAATTGGGAGTACCATAGAAAGTGCTGGTCACATTTCTGGCTATAAAGCTTCCTTCCATATGCAATAGTCAGTGAGTTTAATGTGCCCTTCTGAGGCCAGTAATAAATTGTTCAATTTCAAATTTCTATAATGTATCCTTTGCTCATGAAGGCAATTGAAGGCTAAACTGATTTCTGCAGAATAAAACTTGGCATGTTTTTCAGAAAGTAATCTGTGTTGCTGCATAGGAGACATTAGATCTCCATTTACACAGTCTGGAACAAAAATGGTCGCTTTCTGTCTCAAAGCAGTACAACAAGAAAAGGGCAAGTAAATGCCTGCTCTAAAACATGCTTCTCTGTCTGTACCTGATCAATACTGACAAGTTGTTTTCTCATAACTTGCATTGTATAGGTATGATCTGTTTTTTTAATTGAACCACTTTTGCAAAATTTCCTCTCTCTATTACCCAGAGCGAATTGAAGTCCTGAAAACCTAAATTGGATGAAGCTTTGCCACTTTCCATGGTTTCACTGCCTCAGTCTCTTCATCAACTTATTCCAAACCCTCATGCCTTGAATTATATTGGATTATTGTCTATTCAGGGTCTGAAGCCATGGATAATTGATTGTCATCATGAGTTCTGGTGCCACAGAATGTTACCTACATTCAACTGTGACAAGTTTGTGGCACTTCTTATGAACCAAGAGTTTACAGTTGATTCACTTATGCACTTGAGCATGCCTGTTGGAATGTTTGCCTTGAAAAATATAGCCATTTGCAAAATAAGGCTTTCTCTAGGAGCACGTACTTCTGTAGTAGGTAAATTTATCTTCTGAACAGGGATTTCAGGATGTTCTGGTACACAATGAGATGCATGAATTAAGAGTTCAGGACCCTTTAGCTCTGCTAAAGGCTTCTTGCAACTGCTACTGAGGTGATACAGTACACAGATCTCCTTCCTCCTCTACCAGCTTTGTGGTGAAAAGATGGTCATTATCAACAGGGAACACTTCTCAAACTTCATCACAAAGGCCTTCAAGGAAAATGGAAGTCTCAAATTGTGTTGTCATGATATCTCTTCTCATAATCATGGCCTGCTAGGTAGAAGTATGAGATCTGGAGGTGCTTGGGGAGAGGGGACCATAGAAGGATGGGACACTCAGGAAAACTGGCATAAAAGGCTATATGAGTGAGTGTGGCCTGACTGCCACACTAACTACACTGGCTGGACTTTGGCAAGGCTTCCTGCTAAGTCATTTCCAGCAGTGGTGGCTGAGTCTGAATAGATGAACACTAGGCTGCGGTGTCTTGGGGCTGTGGCTATGACTTCAGTCTCCTACCCTAGACTTCTTTGACCTTCTAGGTTTTTTGTGATCAGCTTTAGGGAAACTTGCCCAGAACTATTGGGTGCTATATGACCTGATGAAACTTGCCCTGGGCTCTTCCTAGTTTCATTAGTATTTTGAGCTTAGGGAAACTTCACATGATTACCTTGTTCTTCCTAGGTCACTGATGGTTAGTCCAAGGGAGACTTTCCTTGGGGTGTCTGACAGTTGTGTGGCCTGTGGGGTAGCAGCTTGGCATGTTCCTGCTGACTATCTCTGGCCAAGTGAGCTCAGGAAATGGCTGGTACTAGAGTGTAACATTAACAAGCGTCCCCAGGGTTATGTTTGGGCATGTTGCCAAGGAAGTGAGGTCATGTCTGTCTTAGGGTTTTACAACCTGAGTACCCCTGAGTACTTATAAGAAGAGCTGATAGCCCATCTTTTTCTTCATACTAAATAAATCAGTGGCATCTTAGTTATTTTTATCTAAGTTTCTATGTATGTATCTTTTTATCTAATTTATCATTTACCTAACTGCTGTATTAGTTTTTATTTTTACTGAGTCTTGAATCCTGAACTGAACTATTTCCTCTGAATTTTTTCAAATATCATCTAAGTGTCTGATTAAGTCGCTAAATTTGACAGGTTGGACTCTATCTTGTGATCTTGCTTGAGCCACTCAGAATGCTGGGATTATATGCAGGCACCATCTTGCCTGATTAAGTGTGTGATTTAGAAAGAACAAAAGAAAAATTAGGAAAGCATTCTGTCATATTAGGCATTGATGACATTTTCACTTTAAAAGCAACATATGTGCATTGAAACTTTGCATGAAGGGTCTTTTCCATACAAAAGAACATTTATTTCTAAAGGTGCAGTGCTGGATATTTATATTTAGCGAGCTGTGAAATTTTAGAATACTTTTTTTTAAGGGATTGATTATCTAATCATTTTCAGTTAAATAGGGAGTCCTGAGGCATTCCAGAAGTTTCTGCATAATTTTCCATAGAAGTGTTGGTTTCAAATTGTAACCTCTGGCGTGATGTGGTGGATCCATAACACACTGCATCTTTGAGGTACCCACGAATTATTCATTTTTAGCTAATGAACTTAATACCAAAGTGTAGTATTCAATATTATGGCATAGAGTGAAGTAGACAGCATGTGAATGCATGGCAGATAGTCTTTGTAGATCTTAGAAACTATCACCCCAATGATGATAAAGAACACATAGGGCATTCTGAATCTTTCCTTGTGGCCACATGTAATCACTGCCAGTCCTCCCATCCCATGCAGCTGGAGTACTTTGTGTCCCAAATGTATTATTTGAAATTTCTAGATGTGGGAAAGCTGTCAGCATTCAGCATGAAGTTTTGCAAATTTTTTGCAGAGATTATTCAATCACTATAACTGCTGGCTTTCATGTGTGCTATTGCTTGTCAGTGGCTGAGTCATCACTTGCCATTATGGAGATCAAACACAATGTTTGTGCACCTATCTTCTCATAGCAATTTTTGTTTTTGCCAGTTTTGACTCCATCATGTTAGGGTTTCACTGGGACCTTGTGAGAGTGGTCCTCACTGTTTCCCTTGACCCTGGGGATGTGTTGTCCTGTTCTCTACAGGGCATCTTCTCATGCAACCCTTCCATGCTGAAGCCATGGTATCTGGGAAGGGACATTGTAGAACACCTGGCAGTTGATACCTGCTTAAGAGCCGTTGGCCACTTGCTTGGCTCTTTGCCTTCCAGCTTCACCAACCCAAGGGTCACCCTGCCAGTCAGTAGGAGCTCTGTGAGTCTACCTACCACCCATGGCAGTAGCCACAGCTGTTCTTCTACCACATGTCATTTTAAAGGTTAAAGATCATGATCCATTTTCTAAGCTGGTGAGGAGGTACATGATATTTGCATTGTATTTTGCCTTACAATTCACATATATAGTGATGTGTTTATACACATCACACATTTCATTTTTAAAAGCCAAAAGAGTGTTTATAAAGTAAGTTTGTAATAAACCTTTACAATTGCACCATAAAAAATGCATCACTTTATTCTTTGTGTTTTTATGAACTTTTAGTTTAAGGAATCATTGAAAAATGACTCAGGCTACTTGTAATTTTACACAATTAAAATTAACTAAGTGGAAGCAGTGATAAATATTCTTTTTTTTTTTTATCTGGCAGTAAGGCAGCAATAAGGAGTAGAATGTTCGTAGCAGGGATGTTGAGTGCCTCACCACCTAGATCCACAATAACAATCTCCATCACGTTAAATTTGGGGAAAAGGTTGACTGAGGCTGCAGTGCCAAAAGGAAAAGGGAAGAAATGGTTTAATATCCAATGATTGTTGCAAAGGAGAGCCTGGGAGTGCAGAATTCTGGTATGTACCACAGAAAATGAAACAAAATGGGTTCTGGGATTGGCCAGTTTTGAGACTGTGCCAGAAGCATCAAAGAGAAAATTCCCACTTCAGACATTCTAGAGGGCTTAAGTTCATTTGAGTCCAAGGAAGAACTGCTTAGGAGGAAGCTGCCAGGTTTGCCTGGGGAAGGGGGACAGATCTGCTTTCCATACCTTATGGGAAGTGTAGCCCAAGGATAGTAAAGCAGTGTTACTGGTAATAAATGATAATCACATCTAGCCCTGGGCCTGGATTGTCACCCTTTGGTAATTTAAAGATGAAAACTTTAACTGTAAACTCTCTGGTGCATGCATGTGTGCTTGTGTGTGTTCTATTTTTGTTTTCCTCCGAATATAGTAGCTTTTATCAAGAAAAATAATTTTAAAAATTGTTCACTTTTGGCTCATGTGCTATTAAAAGTAGTTGTTTAAAAGGAGAAGAATGAGAATTTACTTCTGTTGTATAATGGTACAAATTCTCCAATGTTGAGTGTGATTATGAACTGTATAGAAAATATAACAATAAAGAATTCAATTGAAAAAAAGAAAAAGAAAAAAGCAAACTCTCACTAGAAGAAATTATGATGGAGATTGGGCCTTTCTCTTGCAGAGATGAGGGGTTTTAGGTAAATAGAGCAGGTGCAAAACATGGGAGAGGGCTGGGGATGCAGATTACTAGTCCTCTCTTCTTCCTGGGGGTTTCCATAATAAGCTTTGCATGTGAGTGTGTGTGTGTGGGTGTGTTCATGCATAAGCCTGTGTTGTTGTTGCTGTTTTTATTTGGAAATAACTTGATAGTTATAGAAAGTTTGAAAGAGTAGAATAGAACATAAATTGTGTTAGAATAGAATAGAGCACCAATGTTTTCTTTGTTCTTATTTACCTGTTGTTGACATTTTTCTGGATTTTCTCACACATTCTTTCTGTCATATATACATACATTCATGCACATATATGCACACATAATTTTTTCTGAGCAATTTAAATGAACGTTGTATATAATATGGCCCTTTATTTGCAAGTAGTTCAGTGGGTATTTCCTAAGAGTAAAGATGTCTACTTAATTATAATATAGTTACCAATTTTGCAAAATGTAATAGTAATATGGTACTTTGATCTAACTGTATTTTTTTGGTTAACCTAGTAATATCTTTATATCCTTTTCTCCTCCAATGATTGATCAAATCTAGGACCAGGTATTATCTTTGTTATGTCTCTTTAGTCTCCTTTAATATGAAACATTTCTACTGACTTGTTTTTGTCTTTGATGACATTGGTATTTTTGAAGGACTGTCTTGCAGATTTATCTGGTGTTTCCTTGTGGTTATGGTTCCCATGGCATCGCATGTGGAGGCAGGCCAAGTCCATCTGTCTTGGTGATATTAATTTTGATCAATCACCTTTAAGTAGACCCTTTAGACCCATGCAGATATTCTGCTCCTTATCAACATTTTTCAAAAAATTTATCAACCATGGATAAGTCTTCCTTGATCCAATTTTTGTTTCCCTTTCCAGCACTCTGCCCTCTTACCAGCCAACGTTTGGCATCCCTTATAGTTTTCCTTCTCTCTGTTTGTCTGTCTCTCTGTCTTTCTCTCTGTCTCTCTCTCTCTTTCTGTCTCTGTGTCTCTCTCTCCTGGGAACTGAACTCAAGACCTTGCAGATGCCAGGCAGGCACAGTGCCATTAAACTAAATACCTGATCCTCCCTTGGCTTTTGACTTTTATTATCTGAGCAACTTTCTTCATAGATTTTAGGAAAAGCAGATTCTCATGATATGCAAATTTGGACTCTATTTTTGTACATGGAAATAGGGTGTGTTACCTGAAAACCTGCAAAAATAAGGTACTTTAGAATGATGTCTTGCAATGTCGGTTTTAAAATACTATGTCTTACATATTACACAATAGATAGAATAAGGATTGTAAGTGATTTGGAGATCTTTAGCCTCCATAGATAAGCAAGCAATAAATAATAAGCAAAAGAGTACCTATGATGGATAGAAGGGCTTGTTCTTTGAAGGAGACCTCTTTTGTGTTAGATCACCCTATGCTTACTAGAAAAGCAGAAAAACTACGTGTATGTGTGTGTGTGTGTGTGTGTGTGTGTGTGCCACATCATGAATACTGTATGATTGTGTGTCTGGAGTCTAATCATGTTCTCCTCCTAGCTCTTGGCAGTGGTGTGGAGTAGAAGGTCAGTTTGTCTCATGTAGAAGAACAGAGTGATTAGACAGCAAGGCTGTTAATTAGAATGTTAAGACTGCAGCAGGGCAACTTCTCAGTGATAAACTGTGTGAAGGCAGCTAAGATTTTGAAAAGCTGGAGAGAAACCATATGAAATATTGGTTATTGCTGAAAATCTCTAATGTCTGAAAGAAAAAGCCAACTATCAACCCCATACAGTATTAGAACTCCAATGAAAGACACAAGATGAATTCTATTTGGTTAGGCATTGAGCAAATACCAAGATTAGATTAAGTAGTGAATGATTACTATTTAAAGGTAATAAGGAGATATATGTTTCCTTAAATCTTGCTATAAATGCTGCAATCAATTTTTATTTACAATAATTTGAGATGAGTTGTTATACTTTGTTAACTTAGTCTTCTATTTTTATAGAAAAATGTAGTGGCATAGAAAAGCATTTTAACTTCTCTTTCTTTGTTGAATCTGTGGTCACAGATCCACCCTAAAAGCAGCTAGCTCGAATTATAATAATTACTAGAAGCAGGATAGAGTACATATTTGCAAACTCTGAAACCAAAAACCTATAGAAGATGGTACTGAGCAAATTTATTGGAGGAATGAAAGACAACAAGAGAATCCATGAAGGTGCCACGGTGCCAAAATCTTACCCTGCATACTTGTAGATAGATGGAGCTCTGAAGTTAGAGAAATAACTTTTGGCATAGTTTTTTTTTTTTTTTTTGAGACAGGGTCTCACTTTATAGTTCAGGCTGGCCCTGAGCTCACTATGTAGCCCAGGCAAGGCTCCAACTCAGCAATCCTCCTGTCTCTGCCTCCCAAGTGCTGGGATTACAGGCATGAGCCACCACGTCCGGCACTGTGGTATGTGGTATTGATTGCTGGTGGGTGTGAGTCACCACATCCAACCTTATATGTGGTTACCGGGGATTGAACTCAGGACCTTGCACTTGTGAGGCAGGCTCTGGGACCACTGAGCTAAATCTCTGGCCCTGGCATAGTTTTTGACAGAAAGCTTGCTGAGGATTTGAATAGATCAGCCTTTTTTTGTTAGATGCATCTCGTTCACATGATGAGGCCAATCCCTGTCATTTTTTTCAGTTTCTTTTTCCCTGTCCCTGCTCTCACTGATGCCATGGTTTTTAAATTATGAAGAACTCCCTTTAAAACAATATTTTCTCTACTGGATCTTTTCTTTGATATGAGCACCTGTAGATATAAATGAGCTCTAGAAAGTATGACAGTTTTTTGTAGAATGGGAGATTTCCAAAGGAAATTTCTTGTGGGAATGTAATGAGGGGAAGGAAGAATATGATTTTGAAAGAAAATAAAAGAGCATGTATGTAGGGGGTGGGGAGGTGTGGGTAGGTAGGAATGTGGTTAAAATGAGAATTAACTTGTGTCATATACTGGTACAAATTCCTCAATGTTGTGTGTGATTGTGAGATGTATACAAAATGTACCAATAAAGAATTCAATTAAAAAAACAATTATTTTCTCTAAGCATCAGAAAAAGTAAAGGGATTTCCAGGAGACTGTGTGGTTAAAAAGGTGTGGCATGTGTGATTTAAAAATAATGAACTTTAAAATTCAGTTAGTTTTAATTAATTAAACTTTAAATTTGAATGGGTATCCTAGCCTGATATGCTAACCATCTATTCTGACAAATGCTCCATGTGAGGTAATACTAATGTGTTCTGCTGACCTCCTGGAGCCGATACCTGTCTTCTCATGGTGTCTGATCTGCCCATAGAGAAATCAAATGATGGATTATTGGCAGGAAGAAATAGAGAGACACTGCCCAATCAGAAGGGTTAGGGTTGAATTAGACTGAAACTGGGGTGAATGGGACCTTGCCTATATGGCACCTTTCTCTTTGTAAGGAGTTCTGAAGAAGTGGATATACTGTTCAGCAGTATCTATATAAGCCCTCCCTGGTAAACTGGCAGGCCTTGTGGCTCTACACTTGAGTGAGGTCTCTTTTAGTGTTCTTGGGTCATTGTAGCTGACCTATGGACCTGGCCCTTGTATACAGGGATCTTTGAAGTCAGTTTGTAGTATCCTACTTGGACTAGACCGGGTACTACTTGCCTTTTCCTTCCTGATCTAC
>PVIC010057448.1:0-10659 GCA_004025085.1 Thryonomys swinderianus
AAAACTGAGCTGCTAGAAGACAATTCTAGGTCACAAAGAAAGGAGAGAAAGAATAGGTTCACATGGAAGCTGAGCCAATAACTTGTGATAGGTCACCTTCTAAGACATCTCTCCACCACATATATCATGAAGGCATTTTTTGTCCAGAACTGCTTGCAAAGGCATTGAATTAGCTAGCAGTTTTCTTATTTTTTTGCATTGCTTTTATTTTCACATACTGCATCTCTTTCTTATTTTCCAAAAGTGTGGCAAACATTACTACTTACTATAACTAGTGGAAAAGCAAATATATGTGTAAAAATAAGTCAAAATTTTCATATACTGGAAGAAAACTATGACAGATTTGAACCTTGAATGGGGGTATTCAAGACATGACTTTAATCACACTCCAGGTTTACAGATGCTCATGTATTGTGGCTATAATGTATGTTTGACACAGTAGGAAGATGCTTTTTGCTACCAATTCAGCTATGAGAATTTTCTAGACAAGTAATGGCCCTATGGCTAGAGCTGTTTACATTGCATTTTAACTTTCTAATGTAGCCCAGAGTAGTGGAATAGATGTGCATATTCTTTTTGCTTGCATCATTTCTTTCTCTGATTCAAATTGTTATCATTAAGGTCTCCTATCATTCAATGCCATCTGTACCCACTAACTAGTCTAAAACTGAAAATTAAATAAATGACTCATAAGCCTAAGACAATCTAAGTAAATCAATTTGTTCCATTTCTATTTGACTTTCTTGCTGGCTGGGCTTTTGTGACCTTGTGAAAAAATGGCTGTTTGATCTAAAAATGTGTTTTATTTCTAAGTAATGGACTGTGTCCACTTTCATTTCATATAAAATTCACAGAGAATAATCCAGATAGACATTTCTTACATTCTTATCTGCTTGTTCTTCCCACCACACACTTGAGCACAACTGACTTTTTAGTCTTTAACTTGTATCTCTTCACTTCTACCACTAAGTTTTCAATTTCTATGAGTTTTCTTTTATGTTTCATAGATATTTGTTATAAAGCAGTACATTTAGTTTTCTACTTACAGAGGTAGCTAAGAAGAAAGTGTACCTATTCCTGAAGGCTTTCTCAACTGAACAACTTTAGCTCTATTTCCTGCAGCTTTTAGTTCTTCCATTAGTGTTAGAAAATTCTTTGGTGATATTTATTTTTGTTCCATCTTTTAAAATCACTCTTACTTTGATGCTAGGAGTTGTAAAACTGGATTTTTAGGATTGTGATTGTACATTTTCCCAGAGAAGTTAGATTCAAACTTGTTATTTTATCGTTATATTGTTTTAATTACATGGGAATTTAAGAGTTTCATATAGTGTTGATTGATAATATGGTAAAAACTGTATTTTTATCTCAGAGAGAATCATTTTGTTAAAAATATCCCTTATTGTGAAACAGTAAATATTCAAAGGGAAATGTGGTGGAGGGGTAAGTAATGAGGGGTAAAGAAAAAATGTGATGGTAATAAAAAAGGGAAACAAACCTTATGTATTTAAGTGGCAGGGGTTTGTGGAGTGGGTAGGGGAATGGGAAAAAATGAGAATTAAATTGTGTCATATACTCATACAAATTCCCAATACTGAGTGTGATTATGATGTGATTATGATATACCAGTACAGATTTTTTTTTTTTGAGACAGAGTCTCGCTTTGTAGTTCAGGCTAGCTCTGAGCTCACTATGTAGCCCAGGCAAGCCTTGAACTCAGCAATCCTCCTGTCTCTGCCTCCCGAGTGCTGGGATTACAGGCAGACTATTTTTTTAAAAGTATTGCTACTGAAGTGATACTAACAGTACCTAATTTGTAAGACTGTTAGTTGTCAATTTGAGGTTAAATTCAATGAAATTCTTCTTTGTTAATTGCAAAATAAAAACACTAGCCATAAGGTTACAGTAATACTGAGACATGAATCTCATTCACCTAGGAGATACAATAAAAATGCTTCATGTTTTACTGTCTCTCCCTATGGAATAATAATTGAGTTTTTAAATTTCACTGCATCCATCTTTCTGTGTGAAAGATATCATAGTCATTAAATGTCCTCCACACTATTTATTTCTTTAGGTAGAATGTCCGTTTGTTCAAGTATAACATTATATGCTATTTAAATTAAAGTGTTTATTCCCTTTATGTGTTCTGGTCATGGAATCTCAAATGTTAAATAATAATCTTATATTATAGATGGAAAACCAATCCTTAGAAACTAGTCTAACTCTGACTGACTATGTGACAGTTTGGAATTGGATACTGGTTTTCTGATTTCTCTCATGTAACACTTTGCTTTGAAGCCTCCTACAGAGTTTATACTTGTCAATTTAGATATTTATTATAAATGGCCATTTGAATTTTCAAGCCATGAACATTTCCTCTGGGAGTAAAGTGGTAGAGTGGACTCCCAAATTTCTGCCACAAGAATA
Organism: Thryonomys swinderianus; assembly: GCA_004025085.1. Taxonomy (NCBI): domain Eukaryota; kingdom Metazoa; phylum Chordata; class Mammalia; order Rodentia; family Thryonomyidae; genus Thryonomys; species Thryonomys swinderianus. Next base: position 2,431 of record PVIC010057448.1, read on the forward strand.
TAGAAGAAAAATATTGGTAGAGATGGGAAGATGAAGCATAAAGAAAATAAACCACATTCCCTAAACCAATATGCTACATTTTGTGTTATGTTAATTATAGTTTTATATTCACAACATACATTTTTTCTGAATTCTTCCTTAGTGCTTTATAAGTGTGTGTAGAAGTCTGTGTGTTGGCCCTCACCTGCAATCCTAGCTACTTGAGAGTCTGAGGTAGGAGTATCACAAGTTCAAGGCCATAGGCACAATTTAGCAAGTTGGGGCTGAGGCTGGGCGTAAAGCTCAATGGCAGATCATCTCTGAGTTCAATTCCTAATGCTGTTATAAACAGCATAACAAAAATATGCTGTTTATATGCATAATTTTGAGACTCAAATTTAAATTTTTGTTTAATTCTCTAAAATAATTTTTACTATAGTGATATTAATATTTTATTAAAATTCTCTATAAAATTCTATGTTGTATTCTATTATTTAATTTTTGCCCATAATAGAAACAGAAACAATAAATTTTTTTTTGAGACAGGGTCTCACTTTGTAGTTCAGGCTGGCCCTGAGCTCACTATGTAGCCCAGGCAAACCTCGAACTCAGCAATCCTCCTGTCTCTGCCTCCTGAGTGCTGGGATGACAGGTGTGAGCCACCACGCCCGGCCAGAAAGAATAATTTTTCACATATAAAATATTGTCCAAGAACAACTATCTCAAAGTCTTTTAGATGCTAATATTATCTCTAACTTTCCATTTTCAAACTGCTAAAAAACATCTTATTTTGGGACCTGATTCTTTCCATCCTCTACTTTAGCATGCAGCTGCATTTTAAAAGAGTTTTTAAAACTATGTCAACCAAAACAAGTTTTCATGGTAATAACTGGATAGAAATATAGACATATTGAAAGATTTTGTCTGGCTTGCATTTTTTTTCTTATTGAGGCAGAAATAATTTGGCTTTAAATTTTCTTTTCCATAGACTGTCTCTTCTATTACTTATCAGTCAGAAGAAGAAAAATTTTTAACTATAGGAACTCAGCAGAGATTTTCGGGTTTTTGGTGTGGGAAGTCTACTTTATGGCACTTGAGCTTAAAATGACTGTAGTAAACTATGTATAAATTTATGGATAGCAAAAATGTACAGAAAAGCCACTTGGGAAGCATATTTGAGTAGGTTTGCTGTGTGAGTACCTCACACACGTTTATGCGAAGACACTGAAAATGTGTAGGCTCCTGCAAGTCTCTGCCTTGAAATGAGCTTTGCAAGCTTGCTTTTGTGTTTAGACTGGTGTTCGTAGGCACAACTGTGGAGGACCCCATCGCTGGCTGGGACTAATCTACCTCACTCTGTACGTGGTTCTGGGGAGTGAACCCTGGGCCTCTACCCTGACCACATCCCCCCAGGCCTCTTGTCTACTTTGAGACAGGGTTTCACTAAATTGTCTGCGCTGGGCTCAAACTTGTGATCCTCCAGCCTTGGGCTCACAGTGCTGGGATTACAGGTGTGCACCACCATAGACAGTGTACTCTGTTAATGCTGGTGATAAAGATTTTTAGGAATAAGCAGCTAAAACATGTATCTCTTTGTCTAATATGTCACCCTAGTAACATCTATCAGCTGTTCATCTCCTTGAAGGTGACTATACAGAGCCGGGCATGGTGGCTCAAGCCTGTAATCCCAGCACTCTGGGAGACTGAGATGGAGGGTCATAGGTTCGAGCCCAGCCTGGGCAACTTGTTAACTTACCGAGATCATGTTTCAGAATTTAGGCAGGGGGAATAGAACTCAACACACACGCCCTGGGTTCAATCTCCAGTAATGAAGAAAAAACAGAAAATAGAGTTCAGGTGTCCTAATGGTGCTGGTTCCTCACTCAAGGCACTAGAGGGTGACTGCTCTGTCTTTAATACCTGGGTGTCGCTTCAACATACACCGAGTTGGGCTCAAGGCTGCTGCGAAGTAGCAGTTGTGGATTTGGTTGAGTCACCTTCCTTATTCAGGTCAGATGTACAAGCTGTTGCTTTATTTCAAAAAAAATTACAGCCTTCAGTTCCCATTTAGAAGTTGACTTCAGAGTCCCATATATGGTTATCCCAAACGGAGCTAGCAGAGTGGCGGGTTTTCCCTAGTGGTCAGAGGGAGGATTCCTCAGGCCAATTAGGACACATGGCAGCAGAGACATAAAAAGGATTTGCAGGTCAGGTTCTGAGAGTTCCAGCAACATTAAGCAAGAATGGAAGTGAGTTAAAGGATTTAGTGGCTTCAGCTTGATCAACAAGGCACCTGTGACCAACTTGAAGTAACTTAGTTACTGTGATTAAACTCCATATTGGTGTGTTGGGGCCATTGTAGGTGGCCTGGCCAGATCATAGCCTCCCACAAATTTTAATAAACTTGACTTTCATTCAATTTTAAGAGAGAGAGGGAGGGAGGGAGGGAGAGAGAGGGACGAAGGAAGGGGAAGGAAGGGGAGGGGAGGGGAGGGGAGGGGAGAGAAGAACAAAATCTTGAATGGGACAAAGAGAAAAAAACATATAATGATAAACCTAATTGCAATTTAACTAATAATTAAAATAAATGTAAACTACAAAATATGCCAATTAAAAGGAAGAGATTATTTAATTTACTTTGATGAAAATTTAGGCCTTTTAGGATATAAACATATTTAATATTTGTTTTCTAATATCTAAAATAAAACAAGTTGTTTTGCTAGTACCAAGAGAAAACATATGCACTATATTCAATGAGTTTTCCATTTAAAAAGGACTAAATTTATGCTGGGCATGGTGGCTCACACCTGTAATCCCAGCACTCGGGAGGCAGAGGCAAGAGGATTGCTGAGTTTGAGGCTTGCCTGGGCTACATAGTCAGTTCAGGGCTAGCCTGAACTACAAAATGAGACCCTGTCTAAAAAAAAAAAAAAATGTCTTATATTAAGCAATGTAATAAAGCAGATTATTCCATTTTCATGAAGAGAGAGTGATGAGTGAAAGATAAAAATTTTACAAAGTAAATTCACATCAGTTAAAGCAGATGCTTACATTAGCATAAGTGAATGAGATGGGAAAATTCATTGCTATGACACAGAGAGACTAGAGGATTACATGAGGTAGGATGTGAAAAAGTACTTGGTCTAGTGTCACGTATGTATTCAGTAATCTTTTAACAGGTAGCCAGAGTAGTCAGATTAATTTCTTCATTTTTACATCCAGCTTTTCCCAAATCATCAGTAAATATAAAAACATTTAAAAATTTTTATCTTGTTCAAGAATTGTACCGTATAAACCATCCCCTAATTGTTCCTTTCAAATGACTTTACTCATTTTCTCATGAGACACATTTTTAGCAAATAAAATCTATATTATACCCTAAAAAATATACTTTGCTGTATAAATCAATATATCGAAACAAAAATGGCTTTGATTTTTTAATATATATTTATTCCATTTTAACTTCTCAAATCAAATCCTGGAGTATATGAATCATTTCTAATGCTCTTCCAATATTGTCCTTTGTTTATCTAGTGCTAAATATATGTAACAATGATCAGCTTCAGTCAATTTAAATTAGCTTTTGGATTTTTAAAATTTAAATCTTTATTGGCACATTATATACACACATCATGATCACACACAATATTGAGAATTTGTATCATAGATCATTGAAAACTTTGTCAGTTGTACTACAAAGATACTGAAGACCTTAACATAATTTTCACTATCAATTCAGAAATTCTCTGGGTTGTTGCTGACTTCAAGTTTTTAAAGTGTAGATTTCACTATAACTCCTCTATTCACCTCTCAACAAAGAATAATTTAATTATTTTCTACATCTAAATACATTTGTGAAACCTTCATAAAATATATTTATAATTCTTGGAATATTAATATTTTTAAATTTTTTTAATTGAATTCTTTATTGGTACATTATATACACAGGTCACAATCACACACAACATTGGGGAATTTGTACCAGTATGTGACACAGGTCAATTCTCATTTTTACCCACATCCCTACCCACCCATACCCTCCCCACCCCCTATATACATACTCTTTTATTTTTTTCTGAATCATGTTTATTCCTTCCCTTCATTGCATTCCTACACCAAATTCCTTTTGGATATTTGGACTATTAATATTTTAATATCAGTATTTGTTATTTGCCTTTTTATAGCTTTTTTGGTATTTTAGCTTATCCATTTTAGTGATCAATAGAGCTTTTCCAACTTTAGTGTCAGAAAAAAATTAAGTGAATATGAATATGCTGTTACTTAATTTTATTATTCTTTCATAGATTTCTTAAAGAATAGCAATGGAAAAATGAAGACTATGCTAAAATTTTTTACACATAATTTGAGAAAAGAAGTTAAAAAATAAATAAAATTTAGGAATTATACATGAAACTGTATATTACTTCTTATAAACTAATTTTTAATTGAATTCTTTATTGGTACATTTTATATACAGCTCACAATTACACTCAACATTAGGGAATTTGCACCAGTATATGACACAAGGTAATTCTCATTTTTACCTATATCCCTACCCACCCACAACCCCCCACCCCTTATATGCCTATTTCTTTTTCATTCCATATCATATTTATTCTTTCCCCTCATTACATTCCCCCACCACATTCCCTTTGAATATTTCCTATTTTACAAAATCTATCATACATTCTAGAACTGATTTACATCTACAGGTTCTCATTACCAGAGAAAAGATATGGTATTTACATATGTGTGAGCTGTTTATTTCACTTATTAGTGTGTGTCCTCAAGGTGTATCCATTTGCACATGAATGACACAAACTTGTCATTCTTTATGGCAGAGTAATACTCCATTTTATTTTTTTAAAAAACACACATCTTCTTTATCCAGTCTCCAGTTGATGGGCATCTAGGTTTTTTTTTCAAGATTGGGCTATCACAAATTGAGCTGCTATGAACACGGGTGTATATATATCTTTACAATATGAATATTTTAATTCCTTTGGGTATATTCCTAGCAGGGAAATAACAGGGTCAAATGGGACCTCTAATCCTAGTTTTCTGAGGAATCTCCACACTGATCTCCACAATGGTTGTACAAATCTACAATCCCACCAGCAGTGGAGAAGTGTTCCTTTCTCCCCACAGCCTTGCCAGCATTTATTGCTGGTTGATGTTGCAATAGCAACCATTCTTTTACAAACTAATTTTTATTAAAATTAAAACAACTCTTAGCTTTCATCATATATTTATTATTGATAATAATGTTAATGGTAATGTATAATACAATTAATAGAAAGATTGCATATTAGCATACCAATAAACAAGCATTTCTTGGGATGTCAACTGTCATTCTATTCCTCATAGTATGATTATACTCCTTGAAGTCTCATTTACATTAATATATGTAAGATTTTTATTTTTGAGTCAGGGTCTCGCTTTGTAGTTCAGACTGGCCCTGAGCTTACTATGTAGTCCAGGCAATCCTTGAACTCACAACAATCCTCCTTCTTCTCTCCCCAGAGTGCTGGGATTATAGTTGTGAGACACCATGTCCAGCATTATGATGTATGGTACTGATTGCTGAGATTAGGGGTGTGAACCACCATGCCTGGCATTGTGGTATGTGGTACCATGGATCGAACTCAGAATCTTTAGCTTGTGAGGAAGACACCAGAACCACTCAGCTAAATCCCCGACCCCATATATGTAAGAACTGTTTTAAAAAGTAGTCTACATATGTTAACTTTTATATAAAAATAATATTTAACCAGATCTTGAACAAAATTGCACATATTCTAATATCCAAATTAACTTAGTTTTTAAAATTGACTTTATTGGTACATTTTATATATACATTATGATCACATTCAACACTGAGAATTTGTACCTGAACTTGACACATCCAATTGTAATTTTTTTTCTGCTGATCTATTTCTTGTATTAATATATCAATAAATTCTAAGATTTTCATGTGGCAAAGTTTCAGCAAGGTAAAGATATTATTTTCTTATATTTGTAGGCTCTCTTCATTCAAATGTTTTTATGAGTATCATTAAGACTGGGAATTTTGACATGAAAGACTAGATAGTGGTGAGTTAAAAAGAAAAATATGATTGCTATTTCCTTGTTTTAATGTTTATTTTGTATTGTCTTATTTTGTTATAGGCTACTCTAAGAAAGAATGAAATACATGCATATTGCAAGCATTTAAAATATTTGTTTTCCATAGCCTGTTCATAAGAAAAGGTCATAATTGCACTTTTAATGAAAAATAAAAATTTTTAAAAATATAAAATCAACCAAAAATAAAATTTAAAAATAAAATTAGTACATGTCAAAGGTTATATTAAAATCAAGATATGAAAGAACAGGGCTAGAGATTTAGTTCAGTGACACTGTGCCTGCCTTGTAAGCAAAAAGTTATGAGTTCGATCTCCAGTACTGCAGGAAAAAAAAAACAAGAGGCATGTGTGTGTGTGTGTGTGTGTGTATTTCAGAATTCCTGGATATATATATATATATAATATATAAAATTCCTGGTTTATATATATATAAAACCAGGAATTCTGAAATGAATATAGAGATACAAAGCTGGTTAACATCTACAGAATAATAATCCTTTGCAGACCAGTTGATACATTTCATTTGCTTTTGTGTAGGAAGAAAATCACTTGTATGCAAATTAGCTCAAAGAAAACCAAGCACAAAGAGCTGTGAAGGTTGCACTAGCTAGAACTCAAAGCAGTTGCCTTAGCTCATTTTGAGATCTTCTAGTTTTCCCTGACATCAAGACATTTCCTGATAGGTCTTCTGAAATTCAAACTTGTTTCCTAATTAGATCTGAAGGTCACAGTTTTAGTTTTCCAAGACCATCAGTGATGGCAGGATGACACTTTCTGTCTTGCAGAGTTATAGCTCACTTTGGAAGAAAGTAGTCTCTTATATATTAGAATGCGGACCACATTTAGGGAGTTACCACTAGGGATAAGATCAATAGATTCTAAGACAAAAGGGAATAGGTGCTGACCAAGTAGGAAACAACACCATTGTGTTGATAGCGGACAGGAGATCTGTGTTGGGTGCGTGTCAGCACAGCGTAGTCCTAAGGGACAGCATGAACCCGTGAGAAGAAACAGACCTAAACTGGAGTTGCAAAACCAACAGTGCATCTGCTGCTATAACTAATTGTTTCTATGACTTATGGGATCCCCAGGCTGGTTTCCAGGTATGTGTAACAAAGGAAGAATTCAGTGTAGCACATAATGGCAAAAAAACAGTAGCCAAGTTTGTTAAGACAGGAAAAGTATAATCCAAGTAAGTGGGCTTATACCATGACAGGAAAATAATGTGAGCCCATTGAGGTGACAGGGAGATGTTGTTTTGTTTGTTTTGTTTTTGTTTTTTTGAGATAGGGTGTCGCTTTGTAGTTCAGGCTGGCCCTGAGCTCACTATATAGCCCAGGCAAGCCTCAAACTCAGCAATCCTCCTGCCTCTGCCTCCCAAGTGCTGCGATTACAGGCTTGAGCCACCAAGCCTGGCATTTGTGATATGTGATACTGATTGCTGGCGAGCATGAGCTACCATGTCTAGTATTACATGTAGTTCCTGGGGATCAAACCAGGGACCTTGCATTTGGTAGGCAGGCACTGGAACCACTGAACTAAATCTCCAGCCCTCATGGAGGTGTTTATATGTCCACTTGATTTAAAACTGCATTAAAAAAAAAAGTCCTAGACTATAATGTGCTTCTTTCGTGGGGGTCCATAGTCTATTTTATTTGAATGTATACTTTTTTAACTCTGCTTAATAAACTTTTTACTCCTTTTATAAGTATTTCCATAAATAAATTTATCCATATAATATAATCACACTTAAGTAGATCATAAAACATTCATATCTATTAAAAGCTTGTTAACCCACGCATGCATTTAAAACATGTTTATCCAGTACATGTAAGTGACATTCAATGTGCTGAGAACACAGGCAAAAGCCATGCTCTCAAAGAGCTATTTCTGTGAGGAGGAAAGAAAGAAAATGAATAAATGGAAAACACTAAGATTTCCAGGCAATGGGGAATGAAATTTAATGAACTAATTAGGGGAGGAATTAATTTAAATTTTTTAAAAAGATGGAACTGAGGGCCGGAGGGTTAGCTCAGTGGTTCCGGCGCCTGCCTCGCAAGCACAAGGACCTGAGTTCGATCCCCGGTTACCACATATAATGCTGGGCGTGGTGGCTCACGCCTGT
>PVIC010057449.1:0-10657 GCA_004025085.1 Thryonomys swinderianus
AATAATAAGTATTAAAGATAAATATTAAATATATAAATATTAAATATTTGGAGTTCATAAATTTAGTGGCATTAAGGAAATAGAGATAATGAATATGAAAGGTATCAAGGTAAAATTCAAATGCTTGACTTTTTTTAATTTTTTTTAATTATTTATTTATTTATTTATATATTTTTTTGAGACAGGGTCTCGCTTTGTAGTTCAGGCTGGCTCTGAGCTCACTATGTAGCCTAGGCAAGCTTCGAACTCAGCAATCCTCCTGTCTCTGCCTCCCGAGTGCTGGGATGACAGGCATGAGTCACCACGCCCAGCACTGTGGTGTGTGCTATTAATTGCTGGTGGGCATGAGTCTCCATGTCCAGCATTGTATGTGGTTTCTGGGGATCGAACTCAGGACTTTGATCTTGCAAGGCAGGCGCCGGAACCACTGAGCTAACCCTCCAGCCCTTTTTTTTTAAATTCTTTATTGGTACAATTTATATACATCTCACAATCACACATAACATTGGGGAATTTATACCAATATATGACACAAGTTAATTCTCATTTTTACCCATATCCCTACCCACCCACACCTCCCCACCCCCTATATATATGCTCTTTTATTTTCTTTCAGAATCATATTTATTCCTTCCCCTCATTATATTCCCATACCAAATTTCCTTTGGAAATTTCCCATTCTATGAAAACTGTCATACTTTCTAGAGCTCATTTGCATCTACAGGTGCTCATATCAAAGAAAAGATCTGGTATTTGCCTATCTGTGATCTATTTATTTCACTTATTAGTGTGTCCTCCAGGTGTATCCATTTGCACATAAATGAATCAATCTTGTCATTCTTTATGGTAGAGTAATACTCCATTTTATAAAAAACCACATCTTTATCCACTCTCCAGTTAATGGACATTTGGGTTGTTTCCAAGATTGAGCTATCACGAAATGAGCTGCTATGAACAATGGTGTACATCTGTCCTTCCAATGTGATTTTTTAAATTCTTTTGGGTATATTCCTAGCAGGGAGATAGCAGGATCAAATGGGACCCCTAGTCCTAGTTTTCTGAGAAATCTCCACACAGATCTCTATAATGGTTGCACAAGTCTCCAATCCCACCAGCAGTGGAAAAGGGTTCCTTTCTCCCCACAGCCTGACCAGCAAATGGTGCTGGAAAAACTGGGCTTTAACCTGCCAAAAACTAAAGCTAGACCTATCTCTTTTGCCATGCACAAAACTAAATTCACAATGGATACGAGACTTAAACATTAAAACAGACAATAAGCCTGCTGGAAAACAGGTTAGGCAAAACTCTTGGAGACATTGGCTTAGGCAGAGACTTTATGAATAAAACCTTTATAGCACAATAACTAGCAGAAAGAATCAACAAATGGGATCTCATCCTACTGAAAAGCTTTTGCACAGCGAAAGAAGTCACTGGCACTGCTAAAAGACAACCAAGAACATGGGGAAAAAATCTTTACTAGCTGTTTATCAGACAAAGGGCTATTATCTACAATATATAAAGAACTTAAACAGATCAGTCTCCCCAAGTTTAAAGACCCAATTCAAAAATGGGCATCTGAAACGAACAGACACTTCTCAGAGGCAGAAGTCAAAGCAGCTAAGAAGCATATGAAGAAATGCTCAACATCACTGGTCATTAGAGAGATGCAAATGAAAACAACACTGAGATTTCATCTCACTCCACAAAGAATGGCCACGATTACAAAATCAGTCAAATGCTTGACTCTTAAAAGCTGTGAGGAACAAAATCAGATTGAAATAAAATATGTTTCATAAGTTTAGAATTGCATGCAAAGCTAAAGTGCATTAATTAGCAGACAGTGAATTTTAGACAATTCTAGGAAAATGCCATGGCATAATTTTTATCTCCTGGAATCCCACTATTACAGCTTGCACAGTAGAACTAACAACTCTATAGTCAACATCTGTGAGAAAAGTTGATAACAAGTGACCCCAAGTGCCTAGAGTTCTGACAGCTCCGAGAATAGGAAGGAGCCACAGTATTTCACTGGAGCATGCAGGCTAATCTGAGCACAGAGTGATACAAGATGCAGTTCATAGGCAAATGTAGGACTGTACTGTGTCATACTTGCATGGTCCTAAAGCCTTTTTTATTTTTTTTGTTTTTTAGATTTTTTTTTTAGACAGGGTCTCACTTTGTAGTTCAGGCTGGCCCTGAGCTCACTATGTAGCCCAGGCAAGCCTCGAACTCAGCAATCCTCCTGCCTCTGCCTCCCAAGTGCTGGGATTATAGGCATGAGCCACCACGTCCGGCTAGAATTTTTTATTGTGAAATAGATACATTTTGTATACACATCATGATCACACTCAACACTGAGAATTTGTACTAGTATGTGACACAGCTTAATTCTTATTTTTTCCCATTCCCCTACCCACCCTACAACTGAAGCCTCTTTTTAGCCAGAGAGCCTCTTCAAAGTAAACAAACTCCTTTCCATGATCTCTGCCACACACACTAAGGAAAAGCTGCTGGGTTTGGAGTTCAGTTTGGGCAAGAAAAAACAGATGTAGAAATGAGAGAAATGATATAGAAGTATGAGAAGTTAACAAAAGGGAAATCTTTATCCCTTAAGGCCATATTTTCATTCTCACTTTGGAAAAAGAATTCTGGAGATAAACTCAAAAACAGTTATGATCTACTCTTTCCTCCTCAAAGCATAGAAAATTTTCTTTCACTTAGAACAGTATAAGAAAGGATTTCTCTTATATTGGATACAAACTACTATGAAGAAAAGGGGAAGAAGCCATACATTGTCCCTACAGGCAATGAAAATGCACCAAGACATTGAAACTGTAATCTGACATTTCAGAATAGCCTAAAAAAAATTTAGAAGATGACAGAAGCTATGAGGGAAACAGCACAGAATTTAAAATCTCAGAAAGACATGATATCACAGGAAAGAATTAAAAATATTAGAAATGTTGGTCTGGAGATTTAGCTCAGTGGTTCCAGCGCCTGCCTAGCAAGTGCAAGGTCCCTGGTTCTATCCCAGGTAACCACATACAATAACGGGCATGGTAGCTCACATCCACTGGGAATCAGTACCAAATACCACAAATGCCAGGCTTGGTGACTCACACCTGTAATCCCAGCACTCGGGAGGCAGAGGCAGGAGGATTGCTGAGTTCGAGGTTTGCCTGAGCTACATAGTGAGCTCAGAGCCACCCTGAACTACAAAGCATCATGAGAGAACTAGGCCTTGTGTACCCCTCGATAGAGGTAAGAACACTTACTTTAAATACATGTTGAAAAACAAAACACAATTCTGATCAGTCTAACTGAAAAGTGCAAGTGACAGGGGAACATGTTTTACACCATGGGAATATGTCTGCTAAATCCAAACAGACCTTGGAAACTGCAGAACAGATTACTTACTTTCTTCAACAGAAAATTCAGGAAGTAAGATGGAAGGTCAGTTCAAGGTCTTTGTCAGCAATCCATCATCTGTGCACTTGTTTTCTTTCCTACCACAACTATTTTCAAAACATCAGGAAAAGAGAAACTTCAAAGGGTTCATATTGAGGAGTTAATAATTTTGAAAATTGTTGGCTTACCTTTTGGGCTGGAAGTGATTGTACATGCCTGCATTTCCACCATTGAGGAGGTTAAGGCAAGAAGATTATGAATTCAAGTTCAGCCTGTGCAACTTAGATCCTATCTCAAAAAAAAGGATCTTTTTCAAAATGCAAACTAAAAATCTTTATAAATGAAGTTATATGTGGCTATTAATCCTTAAATATCAACTTCATGAGATTAAGAAACATCTAGCAAGGGATTAGTAAAGCATGCTCTTAGGTGAATCCGAGTGGGTTATGGAAGTGTGGTCTTGGATTCTGTAAGGAGACTCAGCCATTCCTCCCTGGCACTGTTTTCCTGTTCTGCTTCTGGCCACCATCAACTAAGCGGCTCTACTCCACCATTCCTTCCACCAGGATGTTTCTGATTTGGACCCTGTCAACCATGTACTGAATCTTCTGATAACATAAGCTAAATTAACCTCTAACCACTTACCAGTCCATTTAAATACAGGATAATCAAAATTCAAATTTTTTCATAAATTTTTATAACAAATATAAAAATGACAGTTTTATGAACTTTATTCAATATAAGAATCAACTGTTTAAAATGACACCCAACCAAGCCATGATTGGGATACTATGGAAACAACTGCACTGCCCAAGTGACGCTTGTAAAATGTTAAGTGTTAAGTGTTAAGTTAAAATGTTAAGTTTAATTCATGGGTGCCAGATATTATGTTCCAGAAATGAGAAACCAATTGCTACACACAATGTGATACCTGGTTTTTGCTTCAGAAATTAGAAGCAGAGGGCCGGGGATTTAGTTCAGTGGTTCTAGCATCTGCCTTTACAGGCACAAGGTCCAGGTTTGATCCCTAGTAACTACATACCACAATGCCAGACAATCAGTACCACACAGCACAATGCCAGGCATGCTGGCTCACGCCTGTAATCTCAGCACTTGGGAAACAGAGGCAGGAGGACTGCTGTGAGTTTGAGGCTGGCCTGGGCTACATAGTGAGCTCAAGGCCATCCTAAACTACAAAGTGAAACCCTGTCTCAAAAAAGATTAGAAATAGATATTTGGGGATACAGATGAAATAAGTTGTTCATGTATTATAATTGTCAAAACTGATAAATAGTTTTATATGATGGTTTTTGTAGATGTTTAAAAATTTTAATAACTTTCATGAACTGGCCAGTTTTTTCTCATATTTAATTAGAATATTTGCAGCATTATAATGATTACATTCATTTTGGAGAATTGGTACATGTACATAGCATGGCTTAATTCTTTTTACTACCATCTCTCATACCCCCCATACCCTCATTCTATCTCTAGATCCCTTCACACTTGAACAAGACCTGCCTCCCTGTTTCATATTATTTCTCTTTCATTTTTCAATTATACCTTGAGTTTCTCATATAAGAGAAACCATGACATATTTGAGCTTGTGAGTCTAATTTATTTCATTTTCTACTTTCCTACAACTAACTCAAGTTTGTCCTCCTTCATAGCAGAATGGTACTCCATTGTGTAAAGTACTACAATTTCTTTATCTGTTTGCCTGTTAATAGACATATTAACCACTTCCTAGAGCTAGTTACTATGAGTTGTGCTGCTATAAATATGAGTATGTGTGTTTCAATGTAATATCTCTCTTTCAGAAAGATACCCAGAATTAATGAATGATTTTATAAACTATTGAGATTTATAGATATGGGTAGTTATTTGAATTAGATTTGAATTCTAGAAAACTCCCAGAAGTAAGCAGTAGAATCATGGCAAAGAGCCTTCATTTTCTTTTCCAGTAAATATTTCTGGAGTGCATTCTGTGCACCGGGACTATGTTAGATATTAGAGGAGGTAATGATGAGAAAGTATACCATCTGTGTTCTCTCATAGCTTGTAGTCTTGTTGACATATATAAAACATATGACAATTTCCTTAAATACACCTACACTTTTGGGATCTTAAGTGTAGTTCAGAATAGATATACATAAATAAGTTAGCTTATCATATGCAACCAAAGTAGAAAGATGAACAAAAAAGGCTGTGAAAGTGGAAAACTGTGATAACATGAATTTATATTCACATTTACATATTAATTGGTTCAAACCCTGTTTAACACTTCTTGTACCTGTGTATTTAAAGGTCCTGTGTTGTTTGTTATTTTATAAAATAAGTTGTCATTGTTTGTTTTAGGCCAACTGGTGGAAGTGACAAGTGGACAGCAACAGCTTGTGACTGTCTTTCGTTGTACCTCACTGGAGCCCTAGCAACCATAATCTTACAGGTGAGTAGTGAGGTAAACAGGTACAAGGTGTATATTTATTATTTCATTAATGGTTTCATCATTGAAAAAAATGACATAAGCCCTTTAAATGTTGTTGTGAACTCTTTTGGTCTTATTTCAAAGTATACCTGTAGCAGATTACTTTCTAAAATAAGATTCTTTTTTTTTTTTTTTTGAGACAGGGTCTTGCTTTGTAGTTCAGGCTGACCCTGAGCTCACTATGTAGCCCAGGCAAACCTCAAACTCAGCAATCCTCCTGTCTCTGCCTCCCAAGTGCTGGGATTACAGGCGTGAGCCACCACGCCCAGCACTGTGGTATGTGGTATTGACTGCTGGTGGGTGTGAGTCGCCACAGCCAGCATTCTATATGGTCACCAGGATCGAACTCAGGACCTTGTGCTTGCAAGGCAGGCGCCGGAACCACTGAGCTAAATCTCCGGCCCTAAAATAATATTCTTAATTTGATGATTTGCATGGTAAAAATACAACATGTAAGCTCAAGGATTTAGCTCAATGGCACCACATTTGTCTCACAAGTGCAAGGTCCTTAATTCGATCACTGGTTACCCCCCAAAAAAAATTACACAACATATATACAGGAGTATATTTATGAAGGCTTTTTCTTTTATTTTATTAAAGTAGAAAATTAGGCTTCTAATGAACTCAAAATTATCTTTATACAGGCCGAAGGGTTAGCTCAGTGGTTCCAGCGCCTGCCACGCAAGCGCAAGGTCCTGAGTTTGATCCCCGGTAACCACATATAATGCTGGGCGTGGAGACACACCCACCAACAATCAACAATGCATACCACAATGCCAGACATGGTGGCTCACGCCTGTAATCCCAGCACTTGGGAGGCAGAGACAGGAGGATTGCTGAGTTCGTGGCGGCTTGCCTGGGCACCATAGTGAGCCTGAACTACAAAGTGAGACCCTGTCTCAAAGAGCAAAAAAAAAAAAAAAATTATCTTCATATCAATAAATATATGTAAGTATGAGTATACATTGGAGAAGAGGTATATATCTTCAGCGTACTTGGGCTGGAGGGTTTGCTCAGTGGTTCCGGCACCTGCCTCGCAAGTGCAAGGTCCTGAGTTCGACCCCCAGTAACCACATACAATGCTGGGTGTGGAGACTCACACCCACCCGCAATCAATACCACATACCACAGCGCCAGGCATGATGGCTCACGCCTGTAATCCCAACACTCGGGAGGCAGAGACAGGACGATTGCTGAGTTGAGGCTTGCCTGGGCTACATAGTGAGCTCAGAGCCAGCCTGAACTACAAAGCGAGACCCTGTCTCAAAAAAAAAAAAACAACTTGGATTTATTATTTTTTCTAATTTAAATATATTCTACTGAATTAATGATTAAAATTCTCTTATATAACTCATTTTTTCATATTACTTTTTCTGTGGACACTTTTTCTGTTTTCATAAATTTTTCCATGTGAAGTAGAGTGTATGTTTTATAGTTACTCCTTTTGCTTTTTGTAGGGCATACCTTGAAAAGTATGTTTTGATTATATAATGTACACTATAGGAGAAGAAAAAAATGGGTAACTGGTGGTATCCTTTTCCCCTGTTCAGAATGGAATTTTCTTTTCATTTGCTCATGTGTGTGTGTGTGTGTGTGTGTGTATGATACACCTTGATAATAAAGGTCTTCCAGATATATTTCACAAAACAAATGTCTGTCCCTATTGATTTTTCTGTGCTGTTTTCCTTCTTTCCCCCTTAAGGTATTTAGTAACAAAGTAACTTTACTCAGGATTTTTTTTTCTTACAGAAATGTAGAAGAAATGCCTGTGAAAAGTACATTCTTTATAGGAAAATTTTTGCATGCCACACTTACTAAGCTTTTAAATCACTGCAGGAAAACAATACAACATGGCCATTACCTGTGAAAATTTTCTGCAGAGATGAAAAAGGAAAGCACGTTGATGTTTCTAATTATTTGATTGAGAAAGGTTTGGCTTTGAGAGAAAGAAGGTATAGGCTCTTTAAATTTTTTTGACATGAGTTTGTGGTAGATGCTTCCTATTTATTTGTGTAAATCTTTATTTGTGTTTCCGAAGAAAAATTTAATTAGTATATTACCAGCCAACATTTACTATCTGAATATTTATTGCTTTCTAAGAGGCTCATATCTCTTTATATTTTATAAATGTTAATAATTTACCTAATGTATATGTTCTAACTATGGACTAAAGTAGTATCAATTTGAAAGTGTATTTTCCAAGTTGGTTTCCAGAAAACAACTTAAAGCTATAATATTGATAAATTAATGTCAACTGGAAGATGTTGCATATAGTATTTGGAATACTTCTTAGGAGATTTTATGAGAGAAGAGCATGTATGTATGAAATAGTAATTTAAAACTTTTAATTGAAATTATTTTTTCATCGATCTTCTTTACTCTTCAAACTAATTTTAAGAACTTACAACCATTTTCACATAACAGCATAATCTAGTATATCCTAGACTAGAGTTAAATATCTTCTTTAAATGTCAGGTATAGTTGAAGGATTCTTTTTATGCCACTTTCCCTGGATTTTTATATTTGCTCCTGTCTAGATTTATTTTTAAATTTTACAGAATTATTAAATCAGACACTATCCACTCATCTAAGAAGTCTCTGCAAATTCCATTGGAACAAGGAGATTCAGTAGTTACTAAATGTGTTAAAATTAACTTAGACACTGACAAAAAAGCTGCTGTTTTTATCAGTGAACACAACGTATCTGAATGTAAGGAGAAAATTTCAGTACCAAGAACCAGTGGATGCTATAAACCACCAGTTATTCCTGAGAAGGAAGTATTTGAGGCAATAGTCAGCTGCATTGGTGATGATGGAACTATATTTATAGTGCCTAAGTTATCAGGTACAATTTTTATGGTTTTTAAAATTTTGTTTTGTTGTGATTTTTGTAGTACTGGGATTGAATCCAAGGGTTTCACACTAAAGTACCCTCAGTGTTTTATAAAGTTTTTTTTTTTTTTGGTTTTTTTTTTTTTTTTTTTTTTTTTTTTGAGACAGGGTCTCACTTTGTAGTTCAGGCTGGCCCTGAGCTCACTATGTAGTCCAAGGAAGCCTGGAACTCACAGCAATCCTCTTGTCTCTGTCTCCCAAGTGTTGAGATTATAGGCGTGAGCCACCACACCCAGCATTGTGATATGTGATACTAATTGCTGGTAGGTGTGAGTCACCATGCCTGGTATTGTTCTATATGGTTACTGGGATCAAACTCAGGACCTTGTGCTTACTAGGCAGGCACTGGAACCACTGAGCTAAATCTCCAGCCCAAGAATTTTGAGAGTGGCTCTCTTAAGCCCATTATGTGCTCAAATTTGTAATCCTTTTGCCTCAGATTAAATGATATCACATAACACATGCAAAGTGCTTTGTTTTATTCTTTAGGTTTTTGAAGCTCTAGTGATTGAACCTAGGTTTTCCTTTTCTCTTTTTCTTCCAGCCTTCTCTTCCTCCTCTCCCTCTTTTCTCTTCCCCTTCCCCTCCTTTTTTTTTCATCTTTTTCTTGTTTGCTTCTTCCTTCTTGTCTTCTGTCATCATCCCCTTTTTTTTAAGTACTGAAGACTGAACCCAAACCTTTGAGCTACCTACATTGTAAAATTATTAAATATTATCAGTGACTTACTGAAAAGTGGTGGCAGTTTTCCCATATGATTTCTGCTTTTAATATTTTATTCAGAATTTGAGCTACAAAAAATGACTAATGAAATTCAGAATACTTTAAAATGCCTGGGTCTTCTGGAGCCTTATTTCTGGAAGAAGGGAGAACCTTGTGCAGTGAGAGGATCTGATACTATGTGGTATCGAGGCAAAGTAATTGAAGTTATAGGCGGCACTATCAGGGTAAGTCCAAAATTCTTTGGTGACTATTCAGCTGAAATCCTAGAAAATTAAGCAGTCCTAAAAAATCTTTATACATGAAAACTTGGTTAAAAAAATAGGACTAGGAAAAAAGTAAGGGTAGAGATGTACCTCAGTGGTACAGTGCCATTGGGTTTAATCCCTAAGTGGGGGGGGGGGAATCAAACAAGCCAAAATATCAACTGACCAATTTAATTGTATGGAATGATCAGACACATTTCAGATGAATTTTTTTGTAATAAGTATCTTTATTTTCAAATCTGTTCAGTCACCTGAATAAAAATAGTCCTATATGAGGACTTGCCCAGTGGTATCTTAAAAGATGGACACTTAAAGAATGACAAGATTGATTGATTCATTTATGTGCAAATGGATACTCCTGGAGGACATGCTAATGAGTGAAATAAATAGGCAAATACCAGATCTTCTCGTTGATATGAGCACCTATAGATGCAAATGAGCTCTAGAAAGTATGACAGTCTTTGTAGAATGGGAAATTTCCAAAGGAAATTTGGTGTGGGGATGTAATGAGGGGAAGGAATAAATATGATTCTGAAAGAAAATAAAAAAGCATGTATATAGGGGGTGGGAGGTATGGGTGGGTGGGGATAGGGGTAAAATTGAGAATTGACTGTGTCATATATTGGTACAAATTCCCCAATGTTATGTGTGATTGTGAGATGTATATAAATTGTACCAATAAAGAATTCAATTAAAAAAAGATGGACACTTTATTGTAATACACTTACATACACAATGTTCCTTAAAACAACTTCTTTTCAAATATGTTAAAGATCTCCTTAGCAAACTTATTTAAGGCCCATCCTTCTTTTTCAAGTTAAAGACTAATTTACCTTTCCAGAATTGTAGGGTAACACTCAAGTTTCATTAAAAATAATTGCATGC
>PVIC010057450.1:0-10653 GCA_004025085.1 Thryonomys swinderianus
TTTAAGTGCTGGGATTACAGGTATGAGCCACCATGCCTGGCTATGTAATTCTTTTTATCACTTAGGAGCTGCTGGATTGAATTCTTGTTGTCCCTCACCATTTCTCATAAATTATTCCTTTCCTGTTCATTGGCTGCAATCTTAGCTTCTAGGTGTGAAATTTGGTCTTCACCTTTATTCATCCTATTTCAGAAATTTCTGTTGGAGGTTTTAGTCTCCTGGAAATCTGCTTGAAGCTATTTAACAGATTGCATTACTTTCATAATCTGAGATTCTATCCTTTTCCTGATCTCTAGTATTGTTAATCATACTTTTTTTTTTTTTGAGACAGGGTCTTGCTTTTAGTTTAAGCTGGCCCTAGGCTCACTGTGTTGCCCAGGGAAGCCTTGAACTCAGAAATCCTCCTGCCTCTCCCTCCCAAATGCTAGGATTACAGGTGTGAGCCACCACATCTGGCATTATGGTATGTGGTACTG
This sequence comes from Thryonomys swinderianus, assembly GCA_004025085.1. NCBI lineage: Eukaryota > Metazoa > Chordata > Mammalia > Rodentia > Thryonomyidae > Thryonomys > Thryonomys swinderianus. Next base: position 477 of record PVIC010057450.1, read on the forward strand.
ATTTCTGGTAGACTGAGGCACCACATCCAATATTGTTGTATGTAGTTACCAGTGATGAACCAGGGACCTTGTGCTTGCTAGGCAGGTACCGGAAACTACTGAGCTAAATCTCAGACCCATTAATCTTTTATTATGGATAGTATCTTTTGTTTTTATCTCAGAGATTTTTTCTGATTTCCATTTTACTAGATCCTCTTTTGTTACTGGCTCAGAGAATCACGGTAATTGAACTGCAGTTTACTCTATTCCCCCTTTCCCTGGATTGCCCTTTGGTGATCTTTGTATCTGGGATTCTGAATTTTTTCTCATTTCTATTTCTTTGTCATTGCTGGTGTTTTGGCTTAATTCCTCACCTGCTGTCTGGGCAATGTTTGTTACAGTTCTCTTTCTTGCTAGTATTTGGAACCCTTAGGAGAAGGTCTGGATTTCCTCCTTGGATCTGTAATGGCCCTTAGTCTCAGTTCTGGCACACCGTGAAAGGTACTTAAACAGAATAATCAGATTGTTACAGAAAAGGAGAATTGAGCCAAGACATGCAGAGAGGTGAAATTTGGGTAAAATAATAGGTTTAACTTGGCAAGGGATCAGATAAAACCAAGTTGATGCTCAGAATGATACAAGGGAGCAAGCCTAGCTCCTGATCTGAAAGATACCTGAAATGTGAGGTTGTGTTCTCTAAAAATGAGCAATGAATTTTAAGAATGATAAAGCTTAAGAGTAAGAAAACCTTTATTAAGAAAGAAAGCTTCTGCCTGAGACAGAAGGGGACATGGAGAGACCCACCCACCTCACTTCCCAGTGGGCTTTTTTTTTTTTTTTTTTTGAGACAGGGTTTCACTTTGTAGTTCAGGCTGGCCCTGAGCTCACTATGTAGCCCAAGCAAGCCTGGAACTCAGCAATCCTCCTGTCTCTGCCTCCCGAGTGCTGGGATTACAGGCAGCAGCCACCACACCCGGCATTCCCAGTGGGCTTTTATGGAGCAAAACCATGAGGTGAGGCAGGTTTAAGGTGGTACAAAATTACAGTCAAATACAGTGGTTTAGGTAACATTGGTACAATGAGAAATGACAAAATGGACAAAACCATGATCAATAAGATTACAACAAGTATAGTTACCTGGGTAATACTGATTAAATGGTGATTCAATGAGAAAGTCACAAAACAAGTGTACAAGAATTTTTAGTCTGAGGTCTTTTCCAGAAGAATGGGTTAAAATCCTGGCTCTCCACACCCAGCACTAGCACCTTCTTAGAATATCAAGCACTGTTGTTTATCTTAGGGAGAATGGTGCCTACTTAGGAATATCAGTCATTGCTGTTTATCCTACATAGATGAGTGGTTTTCTCCTCAAGCAATGCTAAATTAGCTTCTTTGTGGGTTTTTCCAGGGCCAGCCTGTCTGCCTGTAAGATGTCTACCTATAACAAGAGTATCTAATCATTGACCATAGTTTTGCTTTTTCTTAGATAGTCTTTTCCTTATCTCATTTTGGTGGCTAGGTCTGACTCAGTAGATGGTCACATTTTTGTTAAGTCTTTATCGTAAATAAGGTATTGCTTAACTAATGTGAGTCTCTGAGCCAGGCTATTTGCATAGATTATAGTCATCAACTTCAAAGAGCTAAGGAGACAGCTCAATCACTTCTCAGCCTTTTGGCTAAGATCAAGTGTAGGATACCACCCTAGCATAACAATTGGTTTACAATTTTTGCATATTTACCAACAGAGACTAAGTTTACAGACTTTAAGAAAATAATAACAATAACAAAAAGAATCCAACACTAACAAGCCCTTTAAGGCATGGACCTGCTGTCTCCCATGGACAATAAGGGCAGTAGCATGCTTAACAGAGTTAGTCACAGGGAAATAGCCATAGTCCACTGTAAGATCACTCCGACTTCTGGCTCAATCAATGTCTGAATTCAGCTCCAAGAACTCCTTCAGGGTTGAAAGTACAGCTGCTCTTCCCTCGAGAGTCCAGGGTCCTGTAAGTGATGCTGGGTTCACAAACTCACCGATGGCGTAGTTCACAGCATTTTCTTACTTTCTCAGTGGGCGCCCCTTCAATAGGCAGGCAGGGCACAGGGACGCAGGCATGTGATGACAGCAATTTGGAGGACGAGAAGGTGGAACTGTGGGGATGCAGTGTGGCAATCCTGTGACTGGTGCTCTTGTCTGGGCAGACGGGAAGATGCAGCTCTGGCGCTGGCCCATGGATCCTCATTCCCTCGGGGCGGTGGGCAGAGCTTCTTTGCTTGACCAGCATCTACCCTCTGTCCAGAACCAAGTTACATGTTGAAAACAGCAGCTGCTGCCGTCCAGTATGGCCACTGCTCCACACCTCTGGCCCGTTTCTCCACGGGGGCCTGTGGGCCATCAGAGGTCACCAGTGGTCCACAGGCTCAGCAGGTTTGGCAGCCCCCCCACCAAGAGTCCTGGCTCCCCAAGAGGGGGCTCAGTCCTTTTCCTTAAAGTTTTTCTTTTTGCTCTTGGATTCTTGTCTCAGATCTTTATTTGGGCTTGTGGACCTACCTTCTTCCTTCTTTTTCTTCTCTGTTCTTTTTTTCCCCAAGCTGCTAAATTCTGGCTTGAGAACAACAAACTGCAGAGAGGCTATTTGCCTGCTTTTACCAGTCCACCATTTTTCCGGAAGTCTTGAAAGACTCTTTCTGAAAAGTAGTTTATCATAGAATTTTAAAATTGAGTATTTAAGGGCCGGAGGGTTAGCTCAGTGGTTCCGGCGCCTGCCTCCCAAGCGCAAGGTCCTGAGTTCGATCCCCAGTTACCACATATAATGCTGGGCGTGGAGACACGCCCACCAACAATCAACACCGCATACCACAATGCCAGACGTGGTGGCTCACGCCTGTAATCCCAGCACTCGGGAGGCAGAGACAGGAGGATTGCTGAGTTCGTGGCAGCTTGCCTGGGTACCATAGTGAGCTCAGGGCCAGCCTGAACTACAAAGCGAGACCCTGTCGCAAAAAAAAAATAAAAATAAATAAAAAATTTAAAAAAATTGAGTATTTAAAGTACGTATTTGCCATTGAAAATGGTCATTTCTGTTTTCTAGGAGTGATTTTCTGCTCTGTATTCTGGTTACAAAATAAAGTCCTTTCCTGTAAGCTGTGATGAGTATTCAAAAAAATATGCTGCTTTTAATTAGTTTGTACTAATGAAATCTTGGAAATAGCCCAAATACCCATCAACTGGTGATGGGATAAAGATATGGGTTTAAAAAAAAATAAAATGGAGTGTTACTTAGCCATAAATAATGATAAATCAGATATACTTAAATGGATGTACTCATAAGTGAAATAAATAGGATACAGATGGGTAAATACATCATTTCTCTAGTATGAGAAACTGATGGTCTAAAAGGGTCTAGAATGTATGATAAATGAAATAGGAAGAAAATGTTCAAAGGGAAAGGGGAAATGAAAGGAGGTAGGCGAAAGGGAAGAAAAATTTAATGTTAAAGGAAAAAATGGAACAAAGCTTATGTGTATAGGGGGTTTGGAATTCTCAGGAAGGCAGGGGAATGGAAAAAATAAGTTATATCATTTATGGGTACAAATTGCCAATGAGGAATTTGATCACAATGTATATCTAATATGTACCAGTAAATTCAATTATGCGGGGAAAAGTATGCATTTAAAGTAAATTAGAAAAATCTATTTTTGCTTAGAATTTAAAACAAAAAGATTCTACCAATATTCTACATATTAAAAAGGAACAAAAAAATCAGACTTGAATTTCTAAGCTATCTGTATCCTGATATAAACCAGGAGCTTTGTCCTATGTATAATAATGTACTGCTCATGAATTTATTGAATAAAACTGTAACTCTAGTAATATTGTACTCAAAATATATGTCCATAATAAATAAAATACTCCATTTATTGTGGGCATATTTTTAAAAATTAATTTTATTGTACATTTTAGATATACATAATGTATAACACACTGTAAGGAATTTGTAACTGTACATAATATATATCAATTCTTTTTTCCCATTTCCCTCCCTTCCCTTCAGCTCCTCTTCCCCGTTTTATTTACAAAAGCTTTATTTCCTTTTTCCCTTTTTCCTTTCTCTCCTTTTCCTCCTTCCCCTTTCCCAGTTCCCTTTACCATTTGAACATTTTCTATTTCATAATATCTATTATACATTTTGGTCTTTATTTACATTTTTGATTTTTCACACCAGAGAAATCACATGATATTTGCATGTGGCCCATTTTTTTCACTCAACAGCATGGTCTCAAAGTGCATCCATTTACCTTCCTCATTACAGAGTATTCTGTACTGTATGAAACATACCTTGTCTTCTTTATCCGTTCATGGGTCGAAGGGCATTTGGGCTGTTCCCAATATTTAACTACCACAAACTATGAATGTGGGGCTGGGTGTGGTGGTGCATACCTGTAATCCCAGTACCAGAAGCTAAAACAGGAGGATCATCCTGGGTTTAAACCAGTTTAGTTTACATAGCCAGTCTGGATATATTTTCAACTTGAGTTTGTGGTTGGAAATTTGAGGATTCTACAAAAATAAATTCAGAATAGAAATTGAATTTATATGCTGGAAATCATAGCTTTACATATGGAATTTCTGTATAAGAAATGGAAAGATTGTAACTGTTGGCATAAAAGTTTGTCTTATAGGACAGACTTGCATGGAAAACCCCTTCACCAAAAGGTCTCAGGATTCAATTATATTTTAATATGTTTACACTCTTTTTATTGCACAGCACAAGTTTTCATAGATTCCATTTTTCAGGAAGAGACAATATACTGGTGCGCAAACATCCTCACACACACACTCTTACTAAATACTCTTGATTTGTTTGGATATACTTAAAAAATTCAGTAAAACATGTCCTACCAACATTGATAGGAAAGAAGTTTGCTCCTGTGATGATTCTCTGTAGAGTCCAGCCAACCAGGGGTGCATTCCGCTAATGTGGTCTCACACCAGAGGCGGAAGTAGCCCAGTGACCCGCTGGAATCCTGTATACGGGTCTTTCAGGTCCATGCCAGAGGAACTGGGTTACAACTTCATGTCAATAGTAAAGGCTATGTTCCAAATTTTTAATGTAAAATTAACATAAACAGGACCACAGTAGTTGTCCTCAGAAATGTTCTTTCAACCTTCAACCTCTGTTCAAACTGTCACCTCAAGACACTACGTTCACATAGTTCTTGGAAAAATGTCTTTTCACTGGACATAATACTTTAAAAATAATTATAGGACAAACACTTCATTTTGCCTCTATCTAGTTGCTTCCCAGTGGAAATAATATGATTTATGCTCTTTCAGAAAGAAAAACCAGCATAATTCAGGTCAAGTGGCAAATATGGGCATCTGGGAAATTCTTCTAATTACTTTCTGTGTTGCTAGGTAATCAATAAGTACCTTTTATTGTTCTGACACTACTTTGTTGAGAACTGTAAAATATTCTCTATTACTATAAATAAGTGACCTTTCTGATTGTTGTATATGCATGAGAAAGTATATAAATTTGATTGTCAGTTATCTTGGATGAGGATAGTTCAGTCACAAATGAAGTAAATGTTCATCTGAGACTCTATGGGCTTTTCAACATTTATTTATTCACTAATTTAGATATCTGTTAGATTTTCATTGATCACATAGCTTCCACAAAAGCACAGTCATCCCTATATGCTAATGAATCAGAGGCCCATATAAAATATGTTAAATTTAAAACATCTGGCTCACCAGGATGGTCACGCAATAGTGTTAGAAGTTGCCCTGATGGATGACTGAAGGACTTGAATCACAGTAGCTAGGCCAATCCCAGCCACTCTGCTGCAAGACTCTGCTCACGTGTTCTTTCTCTTGCACTCACAGACCCTTTCTCTTAATTAGCCCTATTCTTTTGTTTTGTTCTGTTTTTGAGACAGGGTTTCACTTTATAGTTCAGGTTGGCCCTGAGCTCACTATGTAGCCCAGGCAAGCCTCGAACTCAGCAATCTTCCTTCCTCTGCCTCCTGAATGTCAGGATTACAGGTGGCATTGTGTTACATGGTACTGACTGCTAGTGGACATGAGTCACCATACCTGGTATTGTTGTATGTGGTTACCAGGGATTGAACTCGGGACCTTGTGCTTGCTAGGCAGGTGCTGGAACCACTAAGCTAAGTCTCCGGGCCTGGATGTCTTTAACCCTTTGGGGAAGATGCCCAGAAGAGGTATGGCTGGGTAAAATGAAATTTCTATTTTTAGCTTTTGAAGAGCCTTAGTAAGTAGCTTTATTACTAGTATCAAGACCTCCTATATGTCTTCTAGGTGTAGCTGGCCTTTGGCCTTTGGGTGTGTCCCAGGATCCTGCATTTTTAATTGATTAGGAATGAGAAGTTGCCTGTTTGGCCTAATGCCCAGTTCTTTGGTGCTGAACTATGGTATTGTTTGACTTAGTGTTGACATATGAGGAAGAACAACTGATCACAACTGTTTCACCTTGACTAAAATAGTATAATCAATAATAACATCAAGCACAGTCTAGAAAATGGCAAACTGTTGTAATTTAATTTGCCACCTTAACTGACAATATAGGATTTATAGTTACATAACAAAATCTAATACAAGTCAGAAAGCAATGCATAGAAAATATCCCCTGAGAAGAGCTATTTTACCTTCAGGTGAGAGAACTGTAAAGGGATAAGAGAGAAAATAGAGAACTAAAAAAATAGAGATTAGAAGCAAGACTAAAGGTCAAAGAAATGTTGCCTAAGCTTTGGGTAACTGGTGAAGAAAGGAAGGGTAAGAAAGAAGGGAAAAACAAAAATAACTAAATAAAAAGTTGAAAACAATGTTCACACTCATGAAAAAGAAAGCAAAGAGAAAAATCAGAAAAAAATATTTGTGATGGCAACTCTGTACAGTTTTGTGGTAGTGTCCAATTCAGGGTGTGTCTCTGCTCTCTCTGGTATGTGGTAGGATTAGGCCTGGGTATTAGGTAATCCTATTAGGCCTGCAGTAGGATTAGGATGGAGTGCTGAGCCTGGTGCTCCAGATCCACAGAAGTTCGGGCTGATCCTGGCCTCTGTTGGTAGGGCTGGAGCCTGAGCTGTTCACCCAACAACACTGGGGGTCTCTTCCCTGCCTGACCTTGGCTCCCCGACCCTTGCCATCTCCCATGGTTATTCCTCACTCAGTTGTTGGGAGTCCCGAGAGGACTGTTCTGAGTCCCGGGTTCAGCTGGCCTCTCTCTAGAATATTGTCTGGGCAAACATACTTCCTGGGGCCACTTGGACCAGAGTTGCTCCCCAGCTCTTGTAGAGCACAGTGTCCACTGCTCTGTTCCACGGCTGTGTTTCTCCATGGAGGCTTCTGGAGTCACCTGCCCTCACTGTGTCTCTGTAACTTTGAGCCTCCACTCTCATACAGAGGCGGGAGTCAGGGAGAAAGTACAATTTGTCACTTCCTTTTTCTGCACTGAGGTATATAGAAAGCATGGAAAGTAAAATTCCCTGTGTTTGGGCTTTTGTGACACTTTATCACTGGAAAAGCCCAGAGATAGGGGGAACTAGAGCAGCCCCTAAGGAAGAGGAAATTATTGATGATGCTGTCCTTGGGTTGCCACCTGTCTCAGAGGCACATGGGTCTCTCCCTCCAGGTTAATAAAACCAGTGACCCTAGGTGACCCTTTCCATGATCTTGAGGAAGTAAATTCTCAAGAACTCTACCAGAGGCCAGCTGTCTGTAGGTTCACAGGTGTGCCTCCAGCCCCTTGTGGCCCGATTGCTGGAAGTGAGCTTTTTTTTTTTTTTTCCGACAGTTGGAATTGACATCTCAATAGATGCAGAAAAAATTTTATAAAGCCCAACACATTAATGATTAAAATCTTACAGAAAATTGGAAAAAGTTTTTTATCTCAATCTGATAAGTCATTTATGACAAAGCAACAGTTACCATCATACTACATGGTCAGAAACTGAAAGCTTTCACTGTAAAATCATGAATAAGACAAGGATGTCCACTATCACCACTCTTGTTTGATACAGCTTTGGACACATTAGTCAGAGCAGTTAGACTGGAGGGGGGAGGAATAAATAGAAGAAAGGAAGAAGTTAAATTATCATTATTTGCTGATGGCACAATGCTCTACATAAAAGATCCTAAAAACACCAAAAGACTCTAGAACTCATAACCAAATTTGTCAGTTTAACCAGGTAAAAAATCAGCATTCAAAAGTCAATAGCTTTCCTGTACATAAATAACAAGCTCATTGGTGAGAAACTAGGGAAAGCAAATCTATCAATATAGTACTAAGAAAAAGACACAGGAATTAGTCTAATGAAGGAGGTTAAAGACTACACACTGACAAGTACAGAATGCTGAAAAAAGGCTATCAGAAAAATGGAAATATGTTCTTTGCTCTTAGATAAGCAGAACCAATATAGTGAAAATGACCACTCTTGCAAAACTGTTGTCACATCTGGGGAGTGGCATAGACCACACCACTGCTCTACTCTACTGGCCACACAGCTCCTGGGATCCTACACAGCAATAGCAATGAGCTAAAGAGGGAGAGTTTAAAATAAGACAGCTTATTTGGAAAAGTAAGGAAAAGATAAGACAATTGCTCTGCAAGAGTAGGGAGCATCAAAGTGAATACCATGGGATTTTGTCCTGGGCTTCTTTTCACTTAGGATTAATAACTTCTCCCACTCATCCAAGAGAGTTTTTGCCATCTGACTGGCGGTCTGGCCACTTTTGATCTTAATGTTGGCCTCTCAAATTCTTTCTGGCCGTATGATTTTTTTCTCTGTCAGTTTGTGACAGATAGAAAGGTAATTTTGACCTTAATGATTAAGGGGACGTGTGTTTTATATATTAGATAGGAGTCCTTAGTGGCTGCCCCTTGTCTCTTTTGCATTTTATTGGGTGGGGGCACTGTTAACCCCAGCCTGTTCTTGTTCTTGGCTACATCCCAGTTTTGCCTATTGACTCTTATTGCTGAATTTTTTTTTGTTACTAGGGAATCAAACTCAAGACCTTGGCTTGATAGGCAGGTGTGGTGCCACTGAGCTGCTCCCTCCCCCTGGTAGGTTCTTACGTTCTTTTCTTTTCTTTTTTTTTTGCAGTACCAGGGATCAAACTCGGGCCCTTGTGCATTCAAGGTTGGTGCGGTACCCCTTGAGCTAAATCCCTACCTGAGTTCTTATGTTAACTGTGTTACTTACCTAGCACCTTCCCTGGTCTGGTTTCTTTCTGGCTCTCTACCTTTGTGTTTCTATTTGCTGGTATATTAACTCCAGAGGTAAAAGCTGCCTTTAGTATAATTCCTATTAATTTCTTTAACAATGCTTGATAAGATCGTATTTTTTTAATTGAATTCTTTATTGGTATATTTTATATATAGCTCACAATCACGCACAACACTGGGGAATTTGTACCAGTAGATAAGATCATGTTTTATCCTTTTTCCTGCCTATAACTCCCCCACTACTGTGTAGGGACAGATTTAATGCAATTCCACTAAAAACACCAATAGCATATCTTACGGAACTTGAAGAAACAATCTTAAAATTTATATGGGGTCAGCCGGGCGTGGTGGCTCATGCCTGTAATCCCAGCACTCGGGAGGCAGAGACAGGAGGATTGCTGAGTTCGAACCTTGCCTGGACTACATAGTGAGCTCAGAGCTAGCCTGAACTACAAAGCGAGACCCTGTCTCAAAAAAAAAAAAAATTATATGGGGTAAAAAAAGACCTAGAATAGCAAAAATAGCCAGGAGTGGTGGCACATGCCTGTAATCCCAACACTTGGGAGGTTGAGACAGGAGGATTGCTATAAGTTAGAGGCCAGCCTAAATTTGAGACTCTGTCTAAAAAAAAAAAAAGCAAAACCAATTCTGGGCAATAAGGTCAAAGCAGGGGCCATCAAAAACTTTGATTTGTGCTGGGCGTGGTGGCTCACGCCTGTCATCCCAGCACTCGGGAGGCAGAGACAGGAGGATTGCTGAGTTCAAGACTTGCCTGGGCTACATAGTGAGCTCAGGGCCAGCCTGAACTACAAAGTGAGACCCTGTCTCAAAAAAAACCCCAAAAAACAAACTTTGACTTGAAATTATATTACAAAGCTACTGTGATTAAAAAATAGCATGATACTAGCAAAAAAACCCAAACAAGCAAAAAAAAAAAAAAAAAAAAA
>PVIC010057451.1:0-10657 GCA_004025085.1 Thryonomys swinderianus
TTTTTTTTTTTTTTTTTGCTTTTTGGAGACAGGGTCTTGCTTTGTAATTCAGGCTGGCCCTGAGCTCACTATGGTGCCCAGGCAAGCCGCCGCGAACTCAGCAATCCTCCCGTCTCTGCCTCCCGAGTGCTGGGATTACAGGCGTGAGCCACCACGCCCAGCATTATATGTGGTAACCGGGGATCGAACTCAGGTCCTTGTGCTTGCGAGGCAGGCGCCGGAACCACTGAGCCAACCCTCCGGCCCCAAACCCAACTTTTTAAACCTTCTTTTTTTTTTTATAGAGGCAAAATAAAACTCCAACCACAGGGACTCTTATTTTTTTTGTAGAGTACATATAGAAATAAAATCATAGTTCTTGTTTTAAGACAGTGAAATGAAAATCTTTTACCTCCCTCCCATTTTCCCTCTGTAATTCAGCCTAAAACAAAACAAAACAAAACAAAAAGAGAACAAAAAATAGGAACTTAAACTCTCTGCTTTAGGTGAAACTTGCAGCCATCTGGCAGCCAGAGGCGGAAGTGGTTTAAATTGAGGAGAAGGTGTAACCCAAGTGACTACAGTGAGGGACAATCTCTGGGAGACTTTTGTTGTGGCCAGCATCTTTCATGGCAAATGAGGCCCATAGTTGTAGACAAGGTGATACCCAGAGCCAGCTTGGCAGTGACCAGGTGAACACTGGAGAAACTGATGTAGGGTAAATATTCTTGCCCCAAGTTCTGTTGGAATGGGATTGCCATTGTGACAGTGTTAGGAGGTGGCACTGCAAAGAGATGACTAGGTTGTTAAGAAAGATGATGACTTCCTCATGGGAGTGGGTTCTCAGCCCAGCGAGTGCATTCCTTACCAGGAAGGGAAGTTGTACTTTGAGGTGAGGCTGCCCTTCTAGTTCTGTCTCTTCTGCATGAACTCCCACTTGCCCTTCTGTTTTTTGCCACAACAAGCTGAAACAGCACAAGCCCCACACCAGAAGCTGAGCACATGCCGATGTCATGCTCTTGGATTTCTCAGCCTCAGAGCTCTGAGTACAAACAATTCTTTTTTCCTTTAAAAGTTATCTAGTCTCAGGTATTCTGTTTTAATAGCAGAAAACACACTAAAACAAACTTAATGGAGAAGCACCAGGTCCAGTGGGTGGGAGGGGGGATCAGGACAGAAAACTGGGAGGACTGATAAAGGCTCAGCATGAAAAACTAAGATACTGAATGGGAAAAAAGGAAAAGTGAACCTTGTTAGACAGGCCATCCCGTGATACAAAAGGCAGAAACTGGGTGACTGCACTTTTATGAAGTGGGTAGAGGAGAAATCGGAAAAACAGTGGTTTGTGGGGTGGCACTTGTGCAGTTGAAGACATGGATGAACAATTTCCCATCACACCTCTTTATTAGATCTCTTGCACTTTGAATCATGGGACTATATTCTTTTTTTTTTTTTTTTGCTTTTTGAGACAGGGTCTCGCTTTGTAGTTCAGGCTGGCCCTGAGCTCACTATGGTGCCCAGGCAAGCCTCGAACTCAGCAATCCACCTGTCCCTGCCTCCCGAGTGCTGGGATGACAGGCGTGAGCCACCACGTCCGGCATTGTGGTATGCGGTGTTGATTGTTGGTGGGCGTGTCTCAACGCCCCGCATGATATGTGGTTACCGGGGATCGAACTCAGGACCTTGCACTTGCGAGGCAGGCGCCGGAACCACTGAGCTAATCCTCCGGCCCAAGGGACTATATTCTTATAATAAGTAAAATGTACTGATATTTAGAACTATGAACTGCAAATACTAGAATAAATAACCAAAATTCCCGAAAGTGATTTTTTTTTTTTTTTTGAGACAGGGTCTCGCTTTATAGTTCAGGCTGGCACTGAGCTCACTATGTAACCCAGGCAAGCCTGAAACTCAGCAATCCTCCTGTCTCTGCCTCCTGAGTGCTGGGATTACAGGCATGAGCCACCACGCCCGGCACTGTGGTATGCGGTATTGATTGTTGGTGGGCGTGAGTCTCCACGCCCAGCATTGTATGTGGTTTCCGGGGATCGAACTCAGGACCTTGAGCTTGCGAGGCAGAGGCTGGAACCACTGAGCTAACCTTCCGGCCCGCGAAAGTGATTTTCTGTGGGAAGCTTCAGGAGAGTGGACCCTTGGTGGCAACTTTCATTAGAAGCTTTTTTGCACTAACTAGATGTTTAATATATACGTATAACTTGGAAAAAAGTGTTATTTAATAAAAATGTTATTTTGAAAAACTTCAGAAATTTACCAAGAAGAAAATTAATGTAACATTGATCTTGATTGTCGATTTGCTTGGGTTGAGAGGCTTCTAGGAGAATTCTAAAGCGCTGTTTTGGGTATGTCTAGGTGGCCTTAGGAATCACATCTTATCCCTGGCCTTTTCCTCTCAAGCCCTTTTCCTGCTCATTCTGCTTCCTAGATGCTCTCACACAGGTAGCTTTCCTTGGCCATAACCTTCTATCAGCTGACGAGGGACTGGAACTTTGGACCCTTCAGTGCACGGGGTGAGGCACAGACCTGGGGGTGGGGCACAGGTCTCTAGGAGAAGTAGCTCTGCCACCAGCCAGGAGTGCACTCATTCCTGAATCAAAGCCTTGGCGGGAGATCACGTGTAGTACACTGTACATGGACATGATATTATTACGTGGGTTTACATTTTTATCAGTTACCAGAACAGACACATAATCTAAACAGATAATCTTTTTCTTCCTCCAGAGAGATAAATATAGATATAAATACATATAGGGATATTGCTGGGGAGGCAGCTCAGTGGTAGAGTGTAGAATGCTTGCATAGCACACCTGTGACACAGTGACACAGGGCTCTATCCTCAGCATGGGGGGCAGGGATAAAGAGAGAGAGAAGTGGGGGAGGGAGGGAGGGAAGGAGAAAACAGCAGACATTAGGGCTGACTAGAAACACTGTCATATTTACAGCAGTGTTAATTCTAGCAGTGCCAACTTTAGCACTTAGTACAGGGAGCGATCAGAATACGAAACACTAGCATGAGAAAGATTTCCTGGGACCAGCGGCCCACTCTGCAGGAACCACCCAAAGATCACTGCTCCCAGCTGGACCCTGTTCTGGCTTCTCTGTGGCCCATCCCCACACAGCAGTGAAAGCAACTGGAGCAAAGCAGTCATGGTGTTGTTATATCTGAAAGTCCTTCATCCTGGCTCTATCTCATGCTGAGTGACACAGAAAAGTCTTGTGTGGTCATTAACTCCTTGGGACCATTATGGCACCCCAAGTCAATGGCTTCCTCTCTGTCCTCCTGAGGCCCTAACCTCACTGGGTTCCCAGTCCTGCTGCTCAGCCTCATGTCCTGGCTGACCCCTTTGGGACACTCTATCTCAAGAAAGCCCCAAGTGTCCCCCCAACATCTCTTTCAATTCTGGCTGATACCAGGGCCACTAGATAAAACCAGCAGCTCCCTCTTCCTTACTCCAGTGAGTATTTGTTAACCTGTAAACTCCTTCATTCACACACTCTCCCAGTACCCCCAGCACCCAAAGACTGAACATGTATATGACGGTTATCAGTCTCAGCCCATGGGGACATTAGCTCTCAAGGGCAAGAGCAGAGACTGTTGCATCTGTGGTGCCTGACATGCTTCATTGTTACTGAATGAAATAATGATTTAAATATTAAAGGTAGGATTTTAAATTCATCTTACCCACAGATTTTGTTAGAAGTCAGATATTAATGAGAAAGTGAAGAATCTGGAAGTAATGCCACTTCTGAACCAGGAGAACATACACTCTAGAGGAAGGAGGGGTGGGTTGGATCTCGTGCTGAGGACTTCAAGTGTTAAGAATCTGGAGTAACTGACCACTGTCCCCACTGACACCAGTAAGACACCAGAAAGACCAGAAGACCACTGATAAACATAGACAGTTACTTCCTGAAGAGGTAGAGACTCACAGCACATACATGACCTCTGGTCCAAAACTAACCAGAAGGCAGTGGAAATCCTCTTTTCCCACCTCTTTCCTCTCCCATTGGGACATCACTTTGGGGAGCACCTGTGTCTACTCCAGTTTCATCTTAGCACCCACAACAGTACCAGGCTCACTCTGGACCCCGAGTAAATGGTGAGATGCATTAGGGAAGAAAAAGAGTATGCAATCAATTAAACAGATAGCAGAGAAGTGTCTAAGCATAAAGTGGCACAATTTCCACTAAAGCAGTGAAAATCAAGTTCTGGATGAGGTGGTACTTCTTTACTTTTGGATACAGCAGGCTTTTTTTTTTTTTTTTTTTAGATAGGGTCTCTCTTTGTAGTTCAGGCTGACCCTGTGCTCACAATGTAGCCCAGGTAAATCTTAACTTGACATGATAAGCAATCCTCCTGAGCACTGAGATTATAGGAGTGAGTTATCAAACCTGGGCTCTGTGGTATGGGGTACCAACTACTGGTAGGTGTGAGTCACCACACCCAGCATTGTGGTATGTGGTTGCTGGGGATAGCACTCAGGACCTTGAGTTTGCAAGGCAGATGCTGGAACCACTGAGCTAAATCCCTGGCCCATAGGAGGCTTTTTTTTTTTTTTTTTTTGAGACAGGGTCTCGCTTTGTAGTTCAGGCTGGCCCTGAGCTCAGAAAGTAGTCCAGGCAAACCTGGAACTCAGCAATCCTTCTGCCTCTGCCTCCCGAGTGCTGGGATTATAGGCGTGAGCCACCACACCCGGCACACAGGAGGCTTTTTAAATGCCTTCAGCAACTTGACAATTATGATTTATATCAACTGATTGGAAATAGATAAGCAATACCTGGGTAGGGAATTTTTCCATAGGTGACGATTTCATACAGGAGAATTCCAAAGGACCACACATCGGACTTGATAGTGAAACATCCGAAATTGATTGCTTCTGGAGCTGTCCATTTAATAGGGAATTTAGCACCTAAGAAAGAAGACATGTGATTCTTACTTGGGCATCTCAGCTTGAATAAAAATGTTATAGATGTGGGATCCTTTGCTCTTTTTTTTTCCTTTTGAGACAGAGTCTCTCTTTGTAGTTCAGGCTGGCCCTGAGCTCACTATGTAGCCCAGGCAAGCCTCGAACTCAGCAATCCTCCTGTCTCTGCCTCCCAAGTGCTGGGATGACAGGCGTGAGCCACCACACCCGGCACTGTGGTATGTGGTATTGATTGCTGGTTGGCGTGAGTCTCCACACCCAGCATTGTATGTGGTCACCGGGGATCGAACTCAGGACCTTGCGCCTGCAAAGCAGGCACCGGAACCACTTTACTCTTTTGATTAAAATGATTTAAGACATTTTTAATTTTGAATACATAACATATACCCAGTGCCAAATGAAGATGGTACAAAACATTATATTAAAATGTCTGCTTCCTTTTTTTGCTTCCCTTTTGGGTATTACCCTTTTGGGGAGCAAAGTTTCATATGTAATCTCCCTCCCAGAGCAGGAAGTATGATAACCAGGCAACTTTAAACATAAAATAACATGATATGGAACATAAAGAAATTTATTCATTTATTCTCAGTGTGTGTGTTTCTCCCTCAGCAGCAGCTCCTAAGGCATAGATCTTTAGTGTTTAAATTTTCTCTAGAATCAGGCGTGGTGCACACCTATAGTCCTGGCTACTTTGGACTCTGAGGCAAGAAGATCACTTGAGCATAGGAGTTCAAGGCCAACCTGAGACCATAGTGAGACTCCATATCAAAAGAAAAAAAAAGTCTAATTTTTCTCTAGTGAACCCATTTTATGCTCACATGGGACATAAATATCTTTTATTTCTCATTGATTAACTATTTACTGAATGTGTTTTTGTAATATTTTATTTAGTTCTCTGCACATGACAATGTCCAAACTCTGCAGCATAAGACATGTCACATAAATATTTTCTCTATAGGTAAGGAAAGTACATACATTTCATCATTTGAATGTAAAGGTCTTACTATGTAGAGTAAGTAAAGAATATTGATCTTGTCAAATCTATTTTTTATTTTCTTTGCATAGTTGAAATACAAATAATAGTATTTATGACTCTATCAAAGAATAAAGAAAGTACTTTTTTGGGCCAGGTATTTAGCTTAGTGGTTCTAGTGTCTGCCTGGCAAGCACAAGATCCTGCAACACATATCACAATGCTGGGTGTGGTCACTCACACCTGTAATCCCAGCATTCAGGAAGCAGAGGCAGAAGGATTGCCATGAGTTCAAGGATAGTGTGGGCTACATAGTGAGCTCAGCGCCAGCCTGAACTACAAAGCGAGACCCTGTCTCAAAAAACTTAAAAAAAAAAAAAAAAAAAAAAAAAAAAGAAAGCACTCTTTTTTTTTTTTTTTTGAGACAGGGTCTCATTTTGTAGTTCAGGCTGGCCCTGAGTTCACTATGTAGCCCAGGCAAGCCTCGAACTCAGCAATCCTCCTGTCTCTGCCTCCTGAGTGCTGGGATTACAGGCGTGAGCTATCACGCCCAGCACTAAAGAAAGTACTCTTTAAAAAATTGGTACAGTAGAAACATTAGATATTTGTGGTACATTTTGGCTATTGTGCTAATTTTTTTTTTAAAAAGCAATGACTTCACAAGGTGAAGGCATTTTTCTTTCTTTCTTTTTTTTGAGATGGGTCTTGCTTTGTAGTTCAGGCTGGCCCTGAGCTCACTATGTAGCCCAGGCAAGCCTCAAACTCAGCAATCCTCCTGCCTCTGCCTCCCGAGTGCTGGTTTACAGGTGTGAGCCACCACGCCCGGCACTGTGGTATGTGGTGTTGACTGCTGGTGGGCGTGAGTCACCGTACCCAGCATTGTATATGGTTACTGGGAATCAAACTCAGGACCTTGTGCTTGTGAGACAGGTGCCGGAAACACTGAGCTAAATCTCCGGCCTGGTGAAGGCATGTTTCTAATAACAGTTATCTGAGAGGATGACACAGAAGGATCCCAAGTTCAAGGTCAACCTTGGCAATTTAGCAAGATCCTGTCTCAAAATTAAAAAGGAGACCGCGCTGGCGATACAAGCTAATGTGAGGCCTTGAGTTTAAACCCAGAACTGAAAAACAATTTAATTATTTCATTAAAAACAGACAAGAATGAAATGAAACAGTAACAGAGCACCTGAAGTTGGTTACTAGAATTAGGACACACCTTCCCTTGCTGTGTACTCATTGTCTTCGATTATTCTAGCCAGGCCAAAATCTGCAATCTTGCACATGAGTGACTCGGAGACCAGGACATTAGCTGCTCGCAGGTCACGGTGAATGTAGTTCTTACGCTCAATGTAGGCCATGCCCTCTGCAATCTGAAATCAGAAACAGGCTCTCATTGTACTTAAGGAGATTGTAACACCAAGGAAAATCAAAACCAACCAACTGACTGACCAACCAGACAAAAAAACTCGGGTTCCTGAAATCTTAAGTTCTGCATCTTATTCTGATCATTAAAATTTTAAAAAGTGGTAAATCAGAATCACTGTGGTAGGGTAGTCCTTTCTAAAATAAATTGTCCTACCCCAACCAAAAGTCCGATCATGGCCATTCTCGTTTCTTTTCTTTTCTTTTTAAATAGCAGCATGTGTAAACATTTACTAGGGCTTTCTATTGAATTTTCATGTTGATATATAGATGTCCTTATCTTAGTTTGTTAAATAAGATAACACATGCGATGGGCTGAATGCTCCTGGTTCTCAAATTCATATACTGATATCCTGATCACCAGTGTGATGGTATTAGAACATGAAGCTGATAAAACATGATGAGGACATGAGGTATAGAGCCTCATGAATAGGGTCAG
This sequence comes from Thryonomys swinderianus, assembly GCA_004025085.1. Classification (NCBI taxonomy): domain Eukaryota; kingdom Metazoa; phylum Chordata; class Mammalia; order Rodentia; family Thryonomyidae; genus Thryonomys; species Thryonomys swinderianus. Next base: position 7,760 of record PVIC010057451.1, read on the forward strand.
TGGCCTTACAAGAGCACCCAGAGAGCTGCCTGATCCTTCCACCATTCGAGGACATACCAAAGAAGATGTTTTCCTTTTCCCCCTTTCCCTCTTAGCGTGGGTCCTCACCAGATACTGACTGCCTGTACTTTATATTGCCCTCCTTAAGTCCCTGGAACTTTGAGGAAAAAAATGCCTGTTTAAATCACCCGGTCTACAATATTTTGTTACAGCAGCCTAAACTGTAGAGCAGGAGAAAGTGACATACTAATATGAATAAGCTAATCAGACATCAAGAACAGGATGACTCTGGTTAATGGCATCCTCTCTGCCAGGTGAATCAACAGCCCATGGAAACTGCTTTCCAGGCTCCTTGCACACAGCCCCTTCAGGATGACCAGGAAGGGTCATGCTGGCCACAAAGCAGGAGAGCAGGAAATACCAGATTTAACAAACCGAAACACAGGTGGGAAGAAACTACTACTCACACGTTAACAGAAAATGTGCCACACCTCCAAAGTCAGGCTTTTAAGGAAGACCTTATCAAACTATGTTAAAAGGAAAGAAACGAGGGAGGGTAAGAAAAAGTAGAAAAAAAGAGAGGAAAACGTCATTTAGCTACGTATGTTAATCAGAAGAGATAATTGTAATTAGACTTATTTCACTGTCCAATGAATGTTTACATTAAAACAGTTTACTGAAATAAAAGACATATATTGTCAGTAATCCTCCTCAAATACTCCCCCTTACTCTGAATAGCCTTATGTCATCCCTTTTGCCACTTTCTGAAGCAGTCCCTGAAGTCCCTTTTTGTGTCTTTCTGAAGTGAGATCAAAACTTCAGTGGGTTGCCCCTGCTGAGGGCATCCAACAGAAAAGCAGGTTCATAAAACATTATGATCTTTGTCCATCTCGTTCAGTAGATCTGGCATTGTGCAACTTCTAGATCTTCTGACCATCAAAGTTAAACGTTCTGAATCACACAACAGCACCACTAAAGGGGGAGGAGGATTTCTACAACTGCTTTAGAACATAGAAAGAATGATGGCATATATTTGAAGGTGGGGTATTTCAAGGAGAATTAATGTCAGTATGTCTTTTACTGTAATAAATTAAATATTCACCGTACTTTTCAATCAGGCCCTGTATGATTAGATTCTCTCTTCAACTGTAAGTGGCTCAGCTCAGAAGACCTGAGTTCGCCTACCTTTCCTCGGCAGCAATTTCACTATATGCAATTTAAGCCCTAATTCCAGGCCCTGCTGTTTAATGAAGACCCAGTTCCTCTGTACCAAGTCTGCTTTTCCTTCTCTGGGCCATTTCCTCATTTACTTCTGTTGAGCAACCCTTCCCTCAACTCTTCCTCCATACTTTCTCTTCACTCACCCTGAGACCATCAATTTGTATAAAAGTCACTTGCAGCTTCTGATCATAGTTTTGTGATTTTGTGTATGCTGTTTAATTCACACATAATGCCAACTAGATGGTAAATACATCCAGGGCAAAAGGCACACCTCATAGTTTTTGTAGTCTCACTTGTGTCTGCTTGTCATCCAGTATTAAATAAGGTTCTGGAATATTGATACTACAGAAACCATGTCGTTAGCACACTGATGCAGGAATTTGGAGGTAGTTCTTTTGTGACCACAAAAGTCCTATGTAGAATAGTCCATGTGTCTAATCATCCCACTATTCACTTCTGATGGACACACAAAGACTGTATTACAAACTTTTAACATTGCTGCCAAGGTCCTATAGGATCGGACCCTGCTCAGGCCTCCTACTTCCTCCCCATGATACCCTCTCTGGTCTCCTGCTTCCACACCCTCATCCCCTGCTGTCTGCTTCCTGCTGCTTGACCTGACTGATTCATTCTGTGGGTCTCAGGTCAAATGCCACTTTTCTATGAAACCCTGCCAGCACTCCCTTTCTTCCTAGAAGTGTGTGTTCACCTGTGTGCCAGTCTGGGATCACTGTGGCTGTGTGAATTCCCAAAGGGCAGGTGTAGGGCATGTGCAGTCAGCACAGTAAAAGCATGACAGCAGAGGGGCCTGTTCTTGTAAGGTGTCTTAGTAGTGGGACAGGTGCTGAGCAGAGCAATATCAGACAGTGACAACAGGACAACGTCAGGACAGACTAGGCGGTAGTGACTGCGTGTCCTGCTTCTTCTTCCACTCTCACAGGCCTGTGGGACTCATAGATGCTCTACCCTTACCCAGCAATGGAAAATATTTGGAGTGGCTTCTACTGGAAGTCTGCAAAAAGTGGGCAGTGGTGAAGCCCAGGGGAGGGCAGAGATGGCCAAAAGACTGTGGATTCTGAAGTGTGGAATGGAGTGTGGCACAGGAGGACAGATTACTCTACAGTGGGCATTAGGGAAATAGGTGATACAGCCATGTGATTGATTTAGGCGAAGCTAGATACTGGCCTGATGCCTCCATCTGTCTGCTGATACCTCAAGAAAACTTATTAGAAAGAGGCAGAAAAGTTGGGAAAAATGGAGAGTGATGATTAGGCTGAGCATTCATGAAAGGATGAGGGTGTATACTTACAAAAGGATAGAGCTGGCTCCCAGGGCAAGACAAGGTGGAAACAGCTGGGCAGGAATAGATGGCACTGTCTGAGCCTCTGGTTTGGTCTCCATGGTACTTTAGGCTTTTGGAATTCTTATTTTTTTTTTTTGCTTTTTTTTTTTTTTTTTTTTTTTGGAGACAGGGTCTTGCTTTGTAGTTCAGGCTGGCCCTGAGCTCACTATGGTGCCCAGGCAAGCCGCCGCGAACTCAGCAATCCTCCTGTCTCTGCCTCCCGAGTGCTGGGATTACAGGCGTGAGCCACCACGCCCAGCATTCTATGTGGTAACCGGGGATCGAACTCAGGTCCTTGCGCTTGCGAGGCAGGCGCCGGAACCACTGAGCTAACC
>PVIC010057452.1:0-10660 GCA_004025085.1 Thryonomys swinderianus
TAGGGAATGAGATTAAGGGAGAGCATTTCCCAGTTACTTAGCAAACAAAAATGTGTACTTTTCACAAAATTTCTCAAGAAGGTAAAGATTCCAGTAGGAGCCATATTTTCTTATCCCTGAGGAGTGTGTTCAACAAACACTGAGCATTTTAAACATTTCGTATAACAGATATATCTACTAAAACCATTTTATGTGTTCATCATATTTATCTTAGGAAAATCTACCAATGGACACATTCTAAATCTTGTTCAAATTCATACAGCAGTACCATAGATTTCTTTGTAAAAATTCTACAATTCTGACCTGCATTTAACTCACTCAGACATTCTTCAGGCTTCGTATACTAAATAGGGTTTTAATGTAGTTTCTCTATCATTCAGGGATGGCTGTCATGCTTTTATGATAGTCTTGATATCCTGCTAGATGGATCATACATTTACTGGGGCTTTTCTTTGGATTTTATTCCTTCCCCATCTTCTTTTCTTCAGATCATCTCAGAGTGTTCTAAATCCTTTACTATTTAACAATGTCTAATTTTCATTTTTCTAACTTGTGAAGGTTAAGACTACATTGTAAAATTATTTTACCTTAATATAGTATTTTAAGCATGATCAGTCTTTTGTTTTCTAGATCTTACATTTAACAGAAAAGATCTTCTGCTTTTTGCCAATGCAATAATACCTCGGTTCAGTAATGCCTCTGTTTGCAAACAATTCGGTTTGCAAACAAAAATGGTCAGCAGTAGGACACAAATGTATTGATAAATTTCTCTGGTGTGAGAAAATGAAAGTGTAAATGAGGTACAGAAAGTGTAATAGGTATGGTGAGACAAGAAGAAAATGCTCAAAGGAAGAGAGAAACTGGGTGCGATGGGGAAGCAAAGGAGGGAGAGAAAATTTTGATAGTAAAAAGAAAAAAACAGAAGCAAAGCTTATGTATGTAGGCAGGAGTGGGGATTGAAGGAAGGGCAGGAAATAGTAAAAAGTAAGAATCAAGATATATCATGTACAGGGCTGGAAATTTAGCTCAGTGGTTCCAGCACCTGCCTTGCAAGTGCAAGGCCCTGAGTTTGATCCCAGTAACCACATACAGTGCCAGGTATGGTGGCTCACACCTGTAATCCCAGCACTCGGGAGGCAGAGGCAGGAGGATCGCTGAGTTCCAGGCTTGTGTGGGCTCCATAGTGAGCTCAGGGCCAGCCTGAACTACAAAGTGAGACCCTGTCTCAAAAAAAAAAAAGATATATCAGGTACAGATACAAATGCTCAATAAGAAATATGATCATAATTAGTATTCTTAAAATGTACCAATAAACTGAATTTATTCAGTATTTTTAAAAGATGGTGAAATTTTGTTGAATTTATTGTGTTTTTTTTAAAAATGGTGAAATTTTGCTTCCATACACAAACACCACATTGGGTAATAAACACGATCACATGTATCTTCTCCACACAGACATGAATACAGCCATCTTCCCCAAATTATAACATTAATTAAGTCCATTAACCCAGTTGCTGCTGTATCTTATGCTCCGGAATGAAAATGTAGGAATATCACCTACAGAAATCATTAAGGTTATTGATATTTGTCACTATTCTATAGCTATGGAGCAGATAACATGTATGTTACCTGTTTGAATATTTTCACTTCCAAATTTCTGTAACACTTCAGAACACAACAAATGATGGTTTGACTGTTTATTGTGTGAGATTGTAATACTTGAGACTCTATTTCAAGCCTGAGGTTTCTATAATTTTGAAGATTTTGGAAGCTCTAACATAACAAAAATGTTTTCTCTGATATACCTGAAAATAGAGTTGTATATATCTTCACAATTAGATTACATTATAAAACAAAATATGTCTTCACTTTTTCCTCAGTTTCTTGAAATTTAGCAAAAAAATTATAAACTATGAAGATCTTATTTTAGCCTAAATCTTAATCCAATAAAATATTTCACTATGAAGCAAGGCCTGGGAATCTATAGTGAAGTGCTTTCATATTACTTAGAGACATTTTTGACAGGAAAGACTGATTCAAACTTCTGGAGATAAAAACAAAATGTATTTTCTTATATACCATGAAGATTAAGGATAGGGTAGGGTTTAAATAGAAAAGTATAACTGATCCCACGATTCAATAAAATATCTCAACACTGTGGTCTCTCTACTTTGTTCTTACTATCAAACTATTTTCAAGTAGATGCTAGGGGCAACCAGGAGTACTTAGTTATTTAGAGTAACTTCTCCACAAAACATGGGAAATAATCTATTTTGATCAGGGTAATTTATGTCAAATAACTTAAGCAGACAAGAATAACCAAGGGAAATGTGCGGTGATTCCATGGACAAGAAAGAATTTCTGTAGATCTAGAGATAGAATACATTGAGATTCTGGTAGGAAAGTGAAAGTGTGGCTTTAGGTCTTTTCTATTTTGTTTTGCTTTCTATCCTGTCTCCTGAAATTTTATTTATAACACATGAGCATTTAATAGCAGTGCATGCCATTTAATATGTGAAAAGGCTACTACTGAAAATACATTAGAATATAAATCCATACAAAGGGGTTCATGAAATACAAACACTGGGTTTTTTCTGTTATAGACATTATTCAGAAATTTCAGAAATAAAAGTCTTCCCCAAATGTTTGTTGGAGTTGGATTTGTGTCCTGGGTCCAGAAATAAATAAAACCTCATTTTAATTTGTTCAATATGCCTTCAACACCAGAGATGTGCTGACTCACTGATAAATAATTCACTTAGCCTGGAAACAGTTAGATGAACCAATTTCTGAAAGCTGCAGACATCTAAGTTTCCCCATCTCTTTCCTTATTGAGATGAGCTAGTACAGAGGAATTCTGGCATTTTGTTAGGACAAAAAGGCTGTCCTCCTTTAAATTTTCAGTAACCTGTCATGTTAAATCACTGATGGCATGCCTCGTCTCATATTGTTTTGTGTCAAGAGACCTCAAGTCTGCTCTACCTAAGTGCCACAAATAGTTGTGGAAAATTGATATTTCCTCCAATACAACCACACTGCAAATTATCACATTTCCTTTAAGGATGTGAAAATCAAGGGGATGGAATAATTCTCTTCTAAGTATTTTAAAAACAAGTTTGAATTCATTTTACCCAAACCACAAAAGTAGGTTCAAGGATATTTTCTGATTTTATGTAACGCTGCAGATTATAAGGCATTGGGGGGAACACTTATTCAGTAATCTCCCCAGTCTATTTTCCAATATCCCTGAGTAAAATAAACAATATTTTCTCAAATAAATGATCACTTAGAGTTACACAAGTAATAAAATAGTAGCTACATCTTTTATGTCAATAAGGGTCAATAGAGGTACTTTGCTGACCTTGAGAATCAGGTCACACAATACAAGGCTGTTTGCATTTAAGTTTCAGAATTGAATATCAACATTTTTATAGTTCAAGAAACTAGATTTGGGCCGGAGGGTTAGCTCAGTTGTTCCGGCGCCTGCCTCATAAGCGCAAGGTCCTGAGTTCCATCCGCAGTAATCACATATAATGCTGGGCGTGGAGACTCACGCCCACCAACAATCAACACTGCATACCACAGTGCCAGGCGTGGTGGCTCACGCCTGTAATCCCAGCACTCGGGAGGCAGAGACAGGAGGATTTCTGAGTTTGCAGCGGCTTGCCTGGGCACCATAGTGAGCTCAGGGCCAGCCTAAACTACAAAGTGAGACACTGTCTAAAAAAAAAAAAAAAAAAAAGAAACTAGATTTTAAAAATACTGTGTATTAGTCAACCTCCCCCGTATTGGCCTAAATATTATTTCAACTCCAAACAATTTTGAATTTCAAAAAAATTAACTTGTCATTTAAAAATTAAATTTATATACAGAAAAACAAATTAATTATAAATGCACAATTTAATTATATTTGATAATATGTATACAGACCTTTAACACCATGACAAGTAATGTCTACCCACTTAAAATGAGATTAGTATATACTTTTACCTCCTTAGTACAACATGTTAAATCCTCAGGCAAACAATCAATCTTCTAATTTCTATCACTAAAGGTTAGATTGCATGTGTTGGAATTTTATTTAAATGAAATTGTAAAATATGTAGTATTAGTTTTGTCATCTTTTAGTTAATGTTATGTCTATGACATTTCATCATTTATGTGTATCCGTAGTTCATTATTTTTGGTATTAAATATTATTTACTTACATGAATATACCACAGTTTATTTACTATCTTTCTGGTAGATTTATAGGTTATTTCTTGAGTTTTAATAATAATGAAAATCATAACCACCCTTAGAAGTCACTGTAGGAACATTTTTTAAATTAATTTTTATCTTTATTGTCACATTGTATATACACATTATGATCACACTCAATATTGGGAATTTGTTCCAGTATAGGACACGATTTAATTCTCATTTTTTCCTGTTCCTCTACCTACCCCACAACCACCCACCTTCTAAATACATAAGCTTTGTTTCCCTTTTGTTATTACCATCACATTTTTTCTTTACCCCTCATTGCTCCTTCACCACATTTCCCTTTGAATATTTTCCATTTCACAATGTCCATCATACATTCTAAACTCACTAACATCTTCAGTTTCTCATACCAGAGAAGAGATACAATATTTACACATCTGTGACCTATTTACCTCACTTATGTGTATGTCCTGAAGGTATGTCCATTTGAGTATAAATGACTCAAACTTATCATTCTTTAAGGCAGGGTAATACTCCATTTTATCCAGTATCCAGTTGATGGGTATATGGGTTGTTTCCAAGACTGAGATATCACAAACTGAGCTGCTATGGACATTTTTAAAAAGAAGATATCAAAAAGTAGAATCATTCTTTCAGAACCCTGGTATACATGTAACTGTTTTAAGATCATACTGTGCTCCATAAATGTGTATGATTATTATGTATTAATAAAAGATACAACTTTAAAAAAATAATTGTCAATCAGCTTTACAGGATAGATGGTTATACCACTGTGATGTTAATTTTAATTTCCCTGAAGTTTAATAATGTTGAGAATTCTTTTTACACATTTATGCATTAGTGACATATCTTCTTTTTGATATTGCTTGTTCAGAAATGTATAGACAATAGTCTACAAATAGCACAAGTCTTTTGTTAGATATGTATGTTGTTACATTTTATGCCCTCTGTGCTGGCACTGTATTATAAATATGATCATTACAAAACATTTTAATTTGATTTTATCCTTTTTATAATTTTACTGAAGCTTAATGTTTATTTTTTGGCCTCCTGAACATATCTTTGATTCAATGTTTGCAGAAATATTCTGTAATATTTTCATTTAAAAACTTTTATGATTTTAGTTTTGGCATTCAGGTTGTAATGCATCTCAAATTACTTTTTGCTTACTGTGTAAAAAAGCAAGTCTACTTTTTCCATTGTTCATTTCTTCCAGCCTTATTTCTTGAAAACACTTTCCATTCCCTTTTTTTTTTTTTTTTTTTTTTGAGACAGGCTCTCACTTTGTAGTTCAGGCTGGCCCTGAGCTCACTATGTAGCCCAGGCTAGCCACCGTGAACTTAGCAATCCTCCTGTCTCTGCCTCCTGAGTGCTGGGATTACAGGTGTGAGCCACCATGCCCGGCACTGTGGTATGTGGTGTTGATTGTTAGTGGGCGTGAGTCACCACGCCAAGCATTCTATGTGGTCACCGGGATCGAACTCAGGACCTTGCGCTTGCGAGGCAGGCGCCGGAACCACTAAGCTAAATCTCCGGCCCTTCCATTCCCTTTTGAACTGAATGAGCTATTTCTTCAAAATTGACTATAGAAATGCAAGTCTTTTTGATGGTATATACTATTCATTTAACTATTTGCCTCTTAAATTAAATACCACAATATCCAAATTATTGTACTAAGAAAGAAGGGAAAGAAAAAATTGATGGTAAAAACAAAAAACAAACCAAAAACAGAAGTAATGTTTATTTATATGGGGGATTGTAGGGAGGGTGGAGAATGGGAAAAAATGAGAGTCAAGATTTGTTATGTACAGGTACAAATTTCCATTGAGGAATGTGATCATAATGTACCAATAAACTCAGTAAATGGGAAAAAAAAGATACTTTAAAATTAGACAGTTTAAAAATTTAATATGCAAACACTGATTTAGTCATTTATTTTAAATTATATATTTTATTTTCTAAAACATGGAAAGCTATAAACTGTCCACTAAGTACTGCTTTACTAGCATTCCATATATTCCTGACATAATGTGTTTTCATTAGAACCCTAAGCAAAACACATTTTGAGTACCAGAAAAAAGTCATTGCTGTGACTATATGTGATTATGGGGATCAGAAACCTTTGGAATTGTTTTTCTGGGGAAGTTTAGGAAGGGTTTGAGACACAGGGTAGAGAAAGCATAGAATGGTGTAAACAGAGAGTGACTAGTGATTTTGGTCAGAGGTCAGATAAGCAAAATACTAATAGGAATGCAGACAGTGAAAACCAGATTCAGGAGGTTTTCATTGGGAATGACTTCACTGGCAATTGGATTAGAGATCATCATGTTACACTCTGTAATTTCTTTTTTTTTTTTACATTTTACCCAAATCCTGACACTTTGAATGAGGCTGGATTTAAGGGTTATGGGCAAATTGAACTAACACAACATTCAGGTGGTCTAACATTCAGGCTGTGGCATAGGTACTCCTAGCTATTTTTACCCAGATTTATATTGTGAATTTAAGACAAAAAGAGGGGCAGAAAAAAATTGAAAAATTTTGTTCCAGAAGGAAGCACATGTAATACTGGAGCTAATGGAAATATGTTTGGGCATCAAGTTGACAAGGGGTAGGATGGTATTCTTAAGTTGATTGGTCTGGGATCAGCAGAGGGAATAATATAGCACACTTCTAGCAATGTCTGGATAGATGATAGAGATGAGACTTTGCTGTCCTTCCACTGCTCTGCTTCTCAGCTGCAATGTACTAAACAGCTTTGCTCTGACACACCTTCCAGCATGATACTTCTGCCCTGAAGCCAGCCAATCAGTGACTGAATCCTCTTAGAAAGAAAACAGATTTTCTATCCTATAAGTTGTAAATTTAAAGCATTCTGCTCCAGTGATAGGAAAGATGACTAATACAAGGTGCTCACATGTAAACTTATTAGGGGGGCGGGGAGTCCCTGGACCTCCTGATGGAGGATTGCATAGTGAATTTATGTCTTGGGATGTATTTTTTCATGAGTATTTAGCCAGAAATTTAGCTGCTTTTACAGGTACATAGAATGCAAGAAATGCAAAGTTATGAAGATTTCCACCCAGATCTCAAAGGAGGCCTACAAACCCAGGGAGAGTGCTCCAGAGAGGTGAGTGTATGAAGTTGGAGTGGAACTGAAGGTGCAGTGGAGACTCCAGGAAGTAGGAGATTTCAAAAACACGGTCTGTCTGCTAAGGAAAGTTGCACATAGTGAGTGCAGCCTAAAACAGAGAGGGGCCATCTGGACTGAAACCTACAACAACTTGGAATAGAACCTCCCTTCGCCTCGCCTCTGGAACTCAAACCTCAACATCCTGAACCTGAGCCCTTGAAGCTGAGCATAGAGCTGCAGAACTTGATGTTTGACTTGCTGACTTTTGGTCTTTCTTTAGTCATTTCTATTTCTCATTTCTGCCTTTTGGAATGGGGATGTCTGTAACGTGCCATTACATTTTTTTTCTTTTTGAGACAGGGTCTCGCTTTGTAGTTCAGGCTGGCCCTGAGCTCACTATGTAGTCCAGGCAAGCCTCGTACATTTTGATACTGTATAACTTCATTTCTGAAATTTATAGCAACTCACAGTCAATCGTTCCCTTTGAGTCTCAGAAGAAACTTTGGACTTGTAAATTGTACCAGTGTTAGAACTGTCAGGAATTTGGGGAAGGGATTATTACATTTTTGGTTGTACATAGAACATCTGTATCATTTAAAGCAGAATTATTAGCCTGACCTTTCCAAAAGATCATATAATTTTTATTATATGATCTTTTCTTAATTTTATTTTTAATTATTTTTATTGGTACATATATGTATACATTATGATCACACTCAACATCAAGAATTTGTACCAGTGCGTGACACATCTTCATACTCGTTTTTTCCCTTCCCCTGACCTCTCTACACCTCCCACCCCTATATACATAAGCTTTATTTCCTTTTTTTGTCATCAAATTTTTTTCTTTCCCCTCTTTACTTACCCCTAACCCCCTTTCCTTTTATCTTTTTGATCATTTTCTTACTATTTCACAAAACCTATCTTACTTTTAGAACTTCTTTACATCATATTCTGTGTAGCTTTCAGAGATTTATTCAAGTTGTTGTATGTATCAATAATTCTCATTTCATTTATGTGTAAGATTCTTGGTTTGGACAACTAAATTTTAAGAAAATTTTAATGACTTTTTCTCACAGTTGCTGCTCCATTTACCATTCACACTAGGAATGCATTCCCAGTCATTTCACATTCTTATTAGTACTTTCTGGCATTTGTTTTATCATTCTAATAGATCAGCAGTTGTATCTCATGCTTTTTTCCAAGGTTCGTGTGGTACTACTTAATCTAAATCCCCGGCCTGTGGGAACCAGGGGAAGGGAAAGTAACTAGAACCTTTCATTAGATTCTAGTCTCCTGTGAGTCGATGACACACGGCAAAATAATAATTAATAAGTAGGCAGAAACAAGGTTCGGAGAGGCTAAGTTTGGGCCTGATCCACACTACTCTGGATAGCAAAAGACCCCAGGCCCCAGCTCACCACACGTTTTATTCTAGAGTAACAGAATGTAACAGCCTTGTGGGCAGGGCAGACACCTCCCACAGTCCTAGAGACATTATGCAGATGAATATCCCACTGGGCAAGGCAGACACCGGCAGTGGAGTAGCTCAGCCTTGAAGCATCACAGCATGTGTGACGACCAGAGTCTTTGTTGTTTGCAAAGGTAAAGGCGAGTTGAGTCCAGAGTCCCTCTGCACCAGGAAGGCCTGATCAATTTTGACCTTCCAATTATTTCTCCCAAAACATGCTCCCAACACCGGCCCTCATTATGCTTTTTTCCTAATGGTAGACATTGAATTTTTAAATTGATTTTACTGGTACATTTTATATATACATTATGATCACATTCAACATTTAGAGCTTACACCTGTACATGATGTATCTTGATTCTTATTTTTCCCCTTTCCCCTGCCCTCCCTACAACCTCTTACTCCCTACATACATAAGCTTTGTTAGATATTCCTGATGATAAATCACATTCAACATCTTTTCACTTGCCATTTAGACAGCCTTACCTCAGTTCACAAACAATTCACTCCATCTGGAGATGAAGACTGCAATCGTCTTCATGCAGGGAACATTTCCCCAGTTATGTTCATTACCCCCTGTGGAGTTCATGAATGGAAGTAAAATTTTGTCAAAAGTTTCTTTTTGCAGACTAAATTGTTCACAAACAAAAGCTTTTGTGAACTGAGGTTTGAATTACTGTATGTCATTTTGATAAAATGTGACAAAGGAATTCTCTCAAAGCAGACTATAGATAGACTCCTCCGAACATATTTCTAACTAAGCTTCAGCTTTTGGATTTCAATGTCCATCTTTGCAGTGGTGAATGTGAACAGGAACCCTGATAAATCAGTTGTTCCATAATACTCTATCATTAATATTTGATTATCTGTGATGTCTTTCCTATCACTCATTATCCCAAGGTGATACCTAATCACGCCGGATAGTTTTCAGCAAGACATCAATCAGGCCAGTATAGCCAAACTCTTTTTATCAGCCACAATGTTTTTGATCAGCATTTAGCAATTTTCAATCCATCAGTCATTTTGTTTCTTAACTATAAATTCCCACCCTTTTGTGTTTGTTCAAATTTGAGCTCAGTGTACCATGACTAAAAGAGCCCACTGTAGAAGTCTCTATGTCTACTGCAGCAATCCTGAATAAATCCACCTGAATCTATTTAACAAGTAACATGAATAGCAGTTTAACAAGTGTTTGTTTTCACTTCTTGACTTTGATTAATATTTTCTTGATATAAATTCTTTCTCAGATTTGTAATTTACAAATATGTTTTATAATCTTTGGTTCATATTTTCATTGACTTGAAGTTTTTGAAGATGAAAAATTGATAATTTTGACAAAGTTTAACTTACCAATTTCCACTTTTATGTATCATACTTTGGAACTGTTTGTAAGAAATCTTTGAATAAAGAGAGCCACAAAAAGAAAATAATCTTATTTCTTTCATTAGCCCTCTTTGTCAAAGGGTATTTTCACTCAGTGTAAATTTTTGAGCTGATGTCCAAATGTACACACCTTGAGGACACACTAATAAGTGAAATAAATAGGTTACAGATATGTAAATACCATATCTTTCCTCTGGTATGAGAACCTGTAGATGTAAATGAGTTCTAGAAGGTATGATGGATTTTGTGAAATAGGAAATATTCAAAGGGAATATGGTAGGGGAAAGTAATGAGGGGAAAGAATAAATATGATTTGAAAAGGAAAAGCACATTTATATAGGGGGTGGGGGGTTGTGGGGTGAGTAGGTATATAGGTAAAAATGAGAACTGCTAGGAATATACCCAAAAAAATTTTAAAAATCACATTGGAAAGACAGATGTACACC
>PVIC010057453.1:0-10660 GCA_004025085.1 Thryonomys swinderianus
CTATGTAGCTCAGGCAAGCCTTGAACTGAGCAATCCTCCTGCCTCTGCCTCCCGAGTGCTGGGATTATAGGTGTGAGCCACCATGCTCGGCATTTGTGGTATGTGGTACTGATTGGTGGTGGGCATGGGTATTGTTGTATGTGGTCACCAGGGATCGAACCAGGGACCTTGCGCTTGCTAGGCAGGCGCTGGAACCACTGAGCTAAATCTCTGGCCCTAACATCTTTCTTATAATTGAGATAAAATGCACATGGCATAAAGTTAACAATTAGCCTAGATGTGACACCATTTTTTTAATAATTAACAAAGTGTTTCATGTTGATGAAATGTTTTGTTAGAAGTATGGACTTCTCACAGATATTTACTGAACACTCCTGAAATGCACACAGAGGAGAGATCAATACGCATAATGGCCATGTTGAATAACCTTGGAGTTACATCATAAGTGCAATTAACTTTTTGTGATTGGTACATTGGATATACATAATGATGGCATTTATCAGAGGGGATTTCTACTTGTACATGATGTTTCTTGCTTCTGCTTTTTTCCCCCTTTCCCCTCCCCTTTCTTCAATCACAATTAACTTTTGCAAGTACTGTTATACAAATTGATCAAAATTGATAGGCGAAGTGAATATTTAAAAGGAAATTCCAGGTCGAGCTGGAAATGGTAGCATAAACCTGCTGTTCCCACGCCTCTCCTGGGTTACCGTGTCCTCTGCAGCATGTGAGCAGACTGTGCTGTGGAAAGTGATTTCAAAGGCTAAATACTGCTGTTCCTCCAGCCGGCACCTGAACACAAAGAACACTTCAGCTGGTCTCTCTAAGGAAGCAGATAGCCTTGTGCTTCAGCAAGGGGGCAAAAGGACTTGTGTTTTGCTTGCTGAGAGGCAAAGTTTTCCAAAGTGGTTCAGGGATTTTTCAAGGATATATTTGGCTGTGATTTTTACTGTAACCAGTTTTTGGACCCCCTCCCCCTGCAATGTAAGATGGGCCTGGCTTTTTGAGGTTCCCAGAGAGGTGTAATGTGGGGTCTCTGTGCTTTAGAAAAATGACAGATTTGCTTGTTTAGATTGCCTCATGACAAACGATCAGCAGGATGGAGAGTCAGTATAATTTTTATCCCTGAACCCAAGTAGCTTTGTGTTATTTTTAATGGGAAAAATGACAAAACTTACATTCATTGTGTGAGAAAGATTTATTTTCTTTCTCTAACCCATATATTTAGAATTCCACTGGAAAATTCCACAGACAGACTTGTTCAGTTTATGATAGGGCTGAATGATGGATTTATTGCTTAGATATTATTTCTGTGTTCTAACTAGATGGTATTGAAAGTATGAAATAATCTGTATGAACCTAACCTAGACTGTGTATCCATCTGCCTGGCTGAGGTGTAAAATGTTTCCCTGAAAACAAATCCCCACATCTTTTTTCGTTATACTAATAAAACATAGGAGCAGTAGGTTTGTTGATTTTAAGTTTGTTGGATATTCTTTTCATAGTTTCTAATTATGATTCTTACAGGTACTATGTTTTGATGCCTATTTGGAAGATGAAGTGTTTGACAAAAGGCAAGAAACATACAGAATAAGATACTTTAAAATCTACTTCTACCCTGAAGATGACACAATTGAAGTAAACGAACCACAAACGCAAAATAGCCAACTGCTTCAAGGTACCTATTTAAGTCAGCATTGTGCTTATTTAACTTCTAACTCTTGCCATTATATACAATCATCTTTCTTCAGTTTTTTTAAAAGGCCTCATTCCAGCGCTTAGGTACCTAAGTTGTAGTGAATAGAAATATGCTGGTAGTTTGTAGTTAGTGTTTGTGACTGGTTTACTTCCTACACCCTACACTCCCTATGAGCCATTTCTTTCACCCCTCTGGCAGTGTGTCATTTCTAACGCTGTTCCAGTGTGAAAAACTCTCCTGTGCCTTTGACTTTGTCCTCAAGCCTTTGTTCTCTTTGCCATGTCTGACTTCACTACACCCTCGGGAGAAGAGGACACCATTCTCCACTGCCTCTTGATTGCTGTTCTCTCTTCTTCCATGAATTTCTTGTGTTACCACTGGCTTCACCTCATCCTCATAACCGGTAACTAACATGACTTACGGTGATTAATAACACCTCAGAGGTACCTCAACAGAGTCTTGTTCTGTATCCCATGCATGCCAGCCTGGTGAGAATTCTCTGTGGCCACCAGAGAACCTAGTTCTGGGCTATATTATTAGAGTACAGCAGGGATCAAGGGAGGGGGAACTGGTGCTGAATTCTGGGTTCCATTAGAGGACAGTGATGTTAAGGCTGAAAGGACCAAAAATTGTGAGGCCTGAGACTAAATAGTGAAAAAGGATATTTGTAATAAAATGGGGAGACAAGTGTACCTGAAGAGGAGTGTCAGGGCAGAGGGGCCGGCCTTATCTTCTGTGTTCTCATAGATGGCATGTAAGAATCAGAATTCCAGTCACTTCACTGTACAGAGAGATGCCAGGTGTTGTAGTGGGTGTCTTGGATGCAGCTGGAGGTGGATTCTGGTATAGGGTTGAGGAGTGGAGTTATTTATGTGTTCATTGCTCTCCATAGATGCTCCTAGGATGTGGTTCCGATGTGCTTCCTGATAATTTGGTAGAGACATTGAAGAGGGGTCAGCATTTGGTGGTTAGTGCAAGTGACCTTCCAGAGTCCTTTGATTCCCAAGGAACTGCAATTCTTGTGTGAGATTTTTTTTTTTTTTGGAATATGTTACCTCCAATATCTCAGACTCCGAACTTGCTTTCTTCCAGCGCAGTCTCCATTCCTTTCTTCATATGCTCATACCTACTGAGCATTCCTGTTCTCTGTTGCAGCAAAACATAGCTAGAATATATCTGTCTTTTTTTTTTTTTTTTTGAGACAGGGTCTCACTTTGTAGTTCAGGTTGGCCCTGAGCTCACTATGTAGCCCAGGCAAGCCTCGAACTCAGCAATCCTGCCTCTGCCTCCCGAGTGCTGGGATTACAGGCATGAGCCAACATGCCCAGTTATATCTGTGTCATTTTGTCCCCCTTAGTACTGTCTAACCTCATCTCTTTGTTGGAGGAACATAACAGTGGCTTACTGTCGGCTTCCTGCTTCTGTTTCTGCTCCTCGTCCAGTTTGCTCTCTGTGTGGCAGCCATGGTGTTGCCTAAGATATTGCTTTGATTCAGTAACTGTCTCCAAGACGCATTCGTGCTGGCCTTCCTAGATGCCACAGAACGCAGACTCCTGAGCCAAACTGATTTACACAATTCACATTGTACATTAAAATAATTGAAAACATAGCAACAGTTGGAGGTGCAGCTCAGTGGTGGAGCACGTGCCTGGCATGTGCACGGCCCTGGATTTGTCCTTCGCTTCTGGGAGGGGGAAGAAAAATAAAACCGAACAAAATTTTAAAGTGGGAAGCAAGAGGAAAGAGACAGAATGGGTTTTCCACTTTGGACCAAATGCAGTTGGGTGGGAAGACCACACTCCTGAATCCTGGGCCTCTCTGACTGCTTCACTAGCTTTAACTCTGAATAGTGTGGTGTGCAGCCCAAAATTGAGGGTCAAGTGAGGAAAACCACAGGCAAAGTGCCCAGGGCTAAGGGCACACCCTGGCCATGTTGCAGTGCTGTAGGGATGAGCATGCCTGGCCCCAGCTGTAGCTTGCCAATGAGCTTGCTGAATCCTCATGGGTTTTGTTTATGTTTCTTGGTCAGAGGATACTTCGGGCCAGAATGGGTGTTGCCAATGAACGAGTGGCTGAATTAAGGCCTCATAAATATTGAGTACTCATGAATATTTAGTGTTTCTTGTATATTTAGTGTGTCATGAATATTTAGAGCCCAGGTGCCTCATGTATATTTAATACCTACTGAAAATTCGTTATGTCTTGGTCCTTCTCTCCCTTTTGATGTTTGACACAGACATCTTGCTTACTATCTCTTTCTAAATAAATCTTATGGTTTCCTCATATGCTGAGTACATTTTGCTCACTGACCACTTACATAGGCCTGATGCTCCCTCAGTTGTATACCACAGTGAGGGAGAAATAGGAATTTAGTGGCCAGGGAACCCAGAAAGCGATGTTGTCATGCATCTTCCTTTGCTGTGCACAAGGACATCATCATTCAGTGCTCATGCAACTGAAATTGTTCTTAACACTTTCTCTTCATTTTGTCTGGTTCATGGGGCGATCAGTTTAGAGCCAGTCAGTGTTGCCAAGAAGTGTTTGTTAAACACTTGCTCTGTGCCATCCACTGTGCTGGACTTGGGAAAAATGAACAAGAAACTAGGATCCATCATACCCAGCTAGCAGGTTGGAGAGGACGGGAAATACGGTGACTATTGAGGGAGTTTTACAGTTGTTTGGGCCAGAAATGCTGAATGTATAAATCACTACATTGGTGGTAAGAATAGAAAGGAGGGGAAGGCTTTGAGAGACATTTGGTTGACAGAGCTGATATATTTTATCCAGTGATTAAATAGAGTAAAGAAAAAGACCATCCCTTAATGACCATCTGAAGTTGATATGCCTTTGTCAGCTTTTACCAAAAAAGGAAAAAGGCTTAGGAAGGTGATTTGCTCCGTCAGAGTTTGATTTGTATTTTAGAGATTGAACCCAGGGCCTTGTGCATTTTGGGCAAGGGCTTTACCGCGGAGCCACACTCCAGCCCCATCTGAGTCTTAACTGATTGCTAAGAGGTCTCTGGTTGGGGTGGGGGGGATTGTACCTTTTTAAAGACCCAGGAGTAGAGAACATGAAACAGGACTGGGATTTGTTGCTGTGGTGTGTATGTGAAGAAGCCTTTGAAGGCATGTTCGGAAGACATGTATTTTATGTCCACCTGACAGGTGGAACCTTGGGCTGTGTCTGCAGGAAAAAGGGCTAGGATGGAGATGCAGACTGAGAATGACGGATGCCCGGATCGTGAGCAGAATTCTTCTGTTCTGCTGCATGGGAGGAAAGCCATTGTTGACACTGTGCACAGGGGAACGAGATTCAATTTAGTGTCTCTGCTGCTTTTTCTGTTTGGAAGGATAAGGGGAGGTTTGCTGCCGAGAGGAGGTCAGCATGAGCTCTTCTTGCTGCACTGTTCTTTGTATTGCAGCTCACACTGTCCACCTCCAACATTGTATTTGGATAATTTATGACAGAATGCTAAGTAAATCTGAAATATGAAAACAACTTAACATGTTAGGAAAGATTTTCACAAACTTTAAGGTTCAAAAGTGTGATATCATATTTTATAGAAGAACAAGTAGTTTTAGACGTTTTACAGTCATTTTTTAAACACATATATAAGACAGTTTTTAAAGATTGGCCAGAATGTATTAGAAAAGTGTTATTTAAGAGCAGAAAGAGAAAATTATACCTTTTCATTTCTGTGAGCATGTTTTAATTAAGTGTACTTGATTAGGTGTGCAATTGTATTTACTTTACCAAAAAGTATTTTCTTACAGGTTTTCACTTGAATACTTGCTCTCCTGTTCTCTAATTAAGCTTTGCTTGCTTTATGTCCACTCTCCTCACCATGACACCAAATTTGCTCAAATGTGCTCTGGAGATCACAAGACACCTCACATCCAATTTGCGTTATTATTATTATTATTATTAATTTTTTTGAGATAGGGTCTTGCTATGAAGTTTAAACTGACCCTGAGCTCACTATGTAGCCCAGGCAAGCCTCAAACACAGAGATCCTCCTGCCTCTGCCTCGCAAGTGCTGGGATTACTGGCGTGAGCCACCATGCCAGGCACTGTGGTAGTGGTATTGATTGCTTCTGGGTGTGAGTCACCACACCCGGCATTGTTGTATGTGGTTGCCAGGGATTGGACTCTGGATTTAGCACTTTCAAGGCAGAGGACAGAACCACTGAGCTAAATCCCCGGTCCCCAATTTGCATCATTATTGTTACTTTTTTTTTTTTTTCTTTTTGAGACAGGGTCTCGCTTTGTAGTTCAGGCTGGCCCTGAGCTCACTATGGTGCCCAGGCAAGCCGCCGCGAACTCAGCAATCCTCCTGTCTCTGCCTCCCGAGTGCTGGGATTACAGGCGTGAGCCACCACGTCTGGCATTATTATTATTACTTTTTAAGTGAAACTAATCTTTCCGTAGCTCATTGGCCTCTGTCCAGGTTATTTTTGTTTTATTAAACTAAGCAGAGATATGAAAGGCCACCTCTAGGAGGATCTCTGAAAGGTTATTACCAAGAGGTCAGTTTTCACAACTGTTGACTTCACATCTTATGAAGGCAGGTTCCAAAGGAAAGTTGAGGATAATTATAATGTTGCTCTTGAAAATTATATGTATTTATTCATGAAACTCAGGAAAAGAAACCTGAGTAAGAGATTATTTTCAAGCCTGAAAAATTTCAGAATTTCTGATTGACTTACTGTGGTCAAGACATTTCCCTATGTGAAAATGCAGCTCAAGGCTTGTGGTCCAGATGCACGGTAGTTGCATTGTATAATGACAATTCAGTTTGTCAGCAGAGTGGAGAAACCTGGGGAGCTGTAACAAATCCCGCTGAAAGCAAACAGAAATAACCACCCTGTCATCAAGATTTATTTAGAGAGCAACCTGTCTCTTGAAATATTTAATATGATCATTCTTGTTAAGATCTGTTTAGACAGTGGATAGCTTGAAAAATCATCGAGACAAGTTAAGTAATTGGGAAAAAGGAAAAAACTTATTGAGCCCGTGGTTCAACTCTCAGTAGGGTGTGGTAGGTAGTGTTTTTGTCAGTTGTGTCTTGAGTAGCATGGATTTACTTTTCATGCATGCACGGGCTCTGGGATGAGCCCAGGGGTCATGTTTTCATGCCGTTCCCTGATGGTGTGGGGTTATGCCATTTTCTGAAGAACTAGGAGGCTATTGTCCCCCCACCCTGGCGAAATCAGTACAGATGGATGAGTTACACCCACCCTCCATTTTAGTCATTGTACTAGCATGTAATTGTTTTTCCAGGGTGGTGGGAGTTTGGAATAAGCCAGAGATAAAAGGCTGCTATTAGCATGGTGCAAAAAAGTAAGCATTCAGTTGTATGCACTTTCTTTTTATTTATTTTTTTTTGTAGACAGGGTCTCACTTTGTAGTTCAGGCTGGCCCTGAGCTCACTAAGTAGTCCAGGCAAGCCTTGAACTCACTAATCCTCCTGTCTCTGCCTCCTAAGTGCTGGGATTACAGGCGTGAGCCACCACGCCCGGCACTGTGGTATGTGGTATTGATGGCTGGTGGGCGTGAGTCTCCACGCCCAGCATTGTATGTGGTTACTGGGGATCGAATTCAAGACCTTGCACTTGCGAGGCAGGTGCCTGAACCACTGAGCTAAATCTCTGGCCCTATATGCACTTTCTTATTAGAGCAATATTTTAAAATATATTTCAATATTTCTGATTTTCATTGGCAAAGAGATGTATGTATATTATAAGTTAAGTAAGTCACTGTTGTAATTCAAGGCTTTAATTTCTTGCCCAGATATTACTCTTTTTTGGGCGAGATGTGTTTTCTTTGTAGAATTTGTTGCTTCTTGGCTGGATTATAGTTAAAACAATTTTACATTGAGCCATGAGTATCAGAGATAAACCTAGTAGTTTTCTCCCTAATTGTCTAACAGAATTATTGTTAGTCCAGTGCTTCAATACCAAGTCCAAGCTAATCTGTGCCTGAAAAAAAGATAACAATTGGACCTGCATCATGATGTTTGGCATGGTCATCCCTCTTGCCCTCATTTGGCACTGATATCAGAATCACCCCAAAACTTTTTGTTCTGCAGGCCTGGTGTCAAGAACTCACTTTTACTTACATGGTGCTCGATACAATCTTGATTAAGGACACTGATCTTCAATAATGACTTGTTTTGGCTCCTCAATTGGATAATATTTCTTTCATTTTTTTAATGCACTACCATAATTTACTCAATTGAATCCCCATAGGGTGGAGTATGCTTGTAATTGCAGCAGTCATTTTTGTGTCATTCATTCATATGGATACGCACTATATTTAAGTACTGTATCTCATAAAGTGGAAGAGGCATAGCAGTAGGCTTTTCAGACATGGCTGGATCCCCAGTGTGTGGTGCTGGGATCCAGGGTCTGTGATTACCAAACCAGTTTAGTGATTGGCTTGGCGTAGAATTAAAGATGTGAGTGCTGCCCTGCTCTTGCCTATCTGCTTGCCATTGTCTGTTTCTCTTCTGTGGTGCCCCTGTGCCATGCCACCCTCCCCTGGAGCCAGCCAACTGTGCACTGAAACTGTACATGCTGTGAGGGAAATAATCCTTTCCTCCTTCAATTTTGGGTGTCAGATATTTTGTGTCAGCAACAAGAAAAGTCTAACTGTCCCAAATATTCCATGGAAAATACTTATAGGATGAAGTTACTCATTTTTCATGGAATTCAAATGCCATTGGGCATCCTATATTTAACAGCTTGCTAAATCTAGCAGCCGTGAAGGGTAGACGTTGAGGTAGGAGTAATTATGGAATAGAAGTTGTAGAATGAAAAGCAGAGGTGAGGGTGGGAGATTTAACTCAGTGGTTCCAGCACTGGCCTAGCAAGTGCAAGGTCCCTGGTTCGATCTCTGGTAACCACATAGAACAATACTGGGTGCAGTGACTCACGCCCACCAGCAATCAGTACCACACACCACAATGCTGGGTGTGGTGGCTCACGCCTGTCATCCCAGCACTCGGGAGGCAGAGGCAGGAGGATTGCTGAGTTTGAGGCTTGCCTGAGCTACATAGTGAGCTCAGGGCCAGCCTGAACTATAAAGCGAGACCCTGTCTCAAAAAAAAAAAAAAAATGGGAAGAACTCCCACAATTAATAGAGATAAGAGGCTGGAATCTTAATTCTGGCAGGTGAATTCCAAAAACAGAATTTAGTGGTTTGAGCCAAATTGAAGACAATTCCCAGCTGAATAACATGAAAATACATTAAACATAATTGGATAGATGGTCACTTTGATCTGAACTACAGGGACATGCCCAAAAGTTAAAGCTTGCAGAGTGTACTCATATAGCTGAGCTTTTTACAAGGAAGAGAAATGTAAAATATGTTGCTGAGGACAAGTTGGAAAGCAGAGATCTTGATTCCTGGACACGTGTCCCAGTTGTTTTTATGGGGCAGTTAAAAAGATTAAATACCTGAAAAAATATAAAGAGAAGATATTCTGTTTTTGTTTTATTTTTCATCTTGTAACATTATTTTTCCTTTTTTTTTTGCATTACCGGGGATTGAACTCAGGCCCTTATGTGTCCGAGGTTGGTGCCGTACCACTTGAGCTAAATCCCCAGCCCTTGTAACATTATTTTTATTTATCTACCTCGATCACCTCAGTTGCCTTCCAGTGTGCGTCAGAGACATGGCTCTTTGCCCATTTCTTTGATATTCCAGAACAAAACTCCTGTTGGAGTTTCTGCTATGTAGCCTGGAAAGCTATAAACACACAAATCCTACTAAATAAAAATTTTAATCCTCAAAGACACAGTTGAGAGATTCTGGAAATAATATCATTGAAAGGTCTTATGTGTAACTGTACATTTCAAATGATGCACATTGGTTTTTCTGATTAACATGGGATTGTTGGTTTGATTTTCCTGTTAGCAAAATCTTATTGTTTAGTGTCAGACTTGTTTTCTCTTTACGATCCATGGATGGTCAGGACTCTTTCGTTATCATGAAGAAATTCTTGGTCTCTTCTGAGAACCATCTAGTGAGAAAACTGTGGGCCCAAGATGAGTTGGAGTGTGGAGGCCTCAGATTTGCAGCCTCCAGAGAGGGCTGCGTAGCTGTGGTTGGCACCATGTGATGGCAGGTCCCATGACCTGTGCCGGAAACTTGCCCTTTGTGCAGAGACAGGCTGCTTTTTCAAAAGACTTCTTTAGGAATCTTTCTCCTCTGTGGCTCTTCCCCCTTTCCTTCAGTGATAGAATTTCTGGCTGTGGTACAATGAGAGATAGTTCTGTGAAAACTATGGCAAATAGTGGCATTTAGGTAGAGTCTCATATCCCAAGTTCAAAATCTTTCTGCTGTGTGTTAGAACATGGACCTGACCATAACACTTAAGCACTCTGAGCTTCGGTTTTGCTCATTCATAAACTGAATATTCGTATTTCATAAATTATCTGTCTGTGGGCATATTGAGATTAAGTGAAAAAGTGTAAGTGAAAGTCTATCCTAGGGCTATGATGATGACAACTGTGATTACTATTACTTAAAGTCCAGTGGATAGGCTGGTTCTTCATAGCCAGAGAAATACAGAATTCCTATTGAAAGTCTTCCTGAACTAAAACCAGCAGTAATTTGTTTATTTGAATTTTTATAATGAAGTAGAAATGGAAGGTAGATAAAAGTCTTGAAGAATCTCCTGACTGTTGAATAAATCTTACACACTTGAAAAAACTATCACAAAAAATAAAGTGTTTCAGGGCCGGAGATTTAGCTCAGTGGTTCCGGTGCCTGTCTCGCAAGCACAAGGGCCTGAGTTTGATCCCCGTTAACCACATATAATGCTGGGCGTGGAGACAGGCCCACCAACAATCAACACCGCATACCACAATGCCGGACGTGGTGGCTCACGCCTGTCATCCCAGCACTCAGGAGGCAGAGACAGGAGGATTGCTGAGTTCGTGGCGGCTTGCCTGGGCA
>PVIC010057454.1:0-10658 GCA_004025085.1 Thryonomys swinderianus
GGTATGTGCGGTAAATTATAGATTACCACAGCTGTCAGAAGAGGAACATTAAGAGTAATTCAAAGGAAACAGAGTTTACCACTGAGCAGTAGAGCTAGGGGTCATTCTAGAAATGAACATTTACTTTTATAATGGGAAAACAGTATTAGTTAAAAACTTAAGTATAAGTGACAAAAAGAAACAATTAAGTGATTGATGAAATGAAAACACCCTAATGTATGATGAAAGAATCAGAATCAATATATTTCCTATTAACTCGGAAGAAGCCAAGGAGTTTCAGAATCTAAAGGCTATGCATGATGAAAGTATTATTAATAAGATAAAATTAAATCCCCATGAAATCAAAGAGAGTGATTAGTGTGCTAATTAGTTCTATAGCACACTTGTGAAGGTTGTCAAAAGAGTTTTCTCAACAAATACAGTTTCAGTTCACAACAAAACAGTTGGTGGGATGCCTGGTGAAAGGTATGCCTATCTTGTAAGGACTGTCCTAGTCACGTATTTGAAACACATTCAGGTATAACAAATCTTTTCCTTCTAATTAGTCTAGACATAGAAATTTGTAGTTTTGGAGATGTTTCTGTAAATCATTTTACAATATGCTAGCAGTTATGGATAGAAAATATTAATTCAAGACCAGGGATTTAGCTCAGTTTTTCCAGCATCTGCTTGGCAAACACAAAGTCCCCAATTTGAGCCCCAGTACCACAGAACACAACGCTGGCATGGTGACTCACACCTGTAATCCTAGCACTCAGGAGGCAGAGGCAGGAGGACTGCCAAGAGCTTGAGGCTGGCCTGGGCTACACAGAGAGTTCAGGGTCAGTCTGAACTACAAAGTGAGACTCTGTCTCAAAAAAACCCCCAAAAATCCTAATTCAAGAAGAAAGAAAAAACTGAACTGCAGGGGCTAGTCTAGATCTGTTAAGTATTTAAAAGAAGTTCATGCTTACTTAACATCAGTAAAGTGTATGCTCTTTCTTTAGCTAAAACCAAATGTCACCCAGTCACCTTCTAAATTCTGACCCAGACATCACAGTGCTGAATCAAGTCATCCTTCTTTCACTAGAGTACTGCTGAGAGCTCATGTACCTCTCATGTCACCCCAGAACAGCACAGCTACTTCTGTGGTTCCACTTCATGGCAAGCACTGATTCATATGGAAGATCAGTCTTTTAATTGTTTTTGGCTGAGTAGGGGAAGGGAGAAGAAATGAGGCAGAAAGCAGAAAAACAAAGCAGTCTCTGGTTAAAGTGATTTTTTAAATTTAAAGATAGAAAAAAAGATTAAAAATTTAAATATAGTAATCAAGTTTATACATGAAAATTTCTTAGAATTGTAAGTACTATATGTTATTTTTCTAAATATGTTGCCATACAGCCATCCAAGACAAAAAAATAACTAAGAGTAAAAATTTAAGGGGCCTAAGTACAGAAATGATAACTTATTCTTTAAAAATAAAAAACTTTGTATTTTTGCTCTTCCCTAATATCCATGTATGCCTCACTTCTATTGAGTCAGTAAAATCTAGAATGTTAACAGTTTCACACTATAAAACTAAAATAGTACAGTCAAGCATCCTCTATTCTCTGTACCACTAGTTTATTTCTGAAAATGTCAAATAATCATATAAAAAACTTTAAAAGGATATGAATGTCAGAATGTGTTAAAGAAACATTCTATAAACATAAATAACCCTTGATTCACTGTACTAGATCAATTACAAATGTGAAATACATCAGTCTACCCCCAGGCAATAATCAATTATATAAGAAAAAAAGCTTTACATTCAATAACAAAGCAAACTTAATTCAAAAGCTCTAATTCCAACATAGAAATTAACAAGCAATATACAAGTACTGGTTTTATTAAATTTCCTGTATGAATTCATTATACCATGCACACACATACTTTAATAGTTTAAAAAGTCCATGACCAACCATGAGCAAAACAATTCAGAAATATCATGCTTTCTGCAGCCAAACTGGTTGGACATAAATTGTATTTTAAATGGCTTCAGAGAATTTTAAACTACAAATTAAAAAAAAATGACAAACTCTTACCCATACAGAGGTTGAGATCAAGGATATTATTACTTAATTGTGAGATGGAAAATATAAAATATATCACTGCCATTTTAGAAAGCAAAAGCTCCATTAAAAATGTAACATGTTCATTGCCTGGACTACATAGTGAGCTCAGGGCCAGCCTGCATTACAAAGTGAGACGCTGTCTCAAAAAAACAAAACAAAACAAAGTAACACATTCAAAGAGAAGAGGCTCTAAATATATTTCATATTATATTGCTGCAAGTAAAAGTAAATGCTTACACTGAAGAAAAAATCATTGCTTAACATAATATTAACAGAATTCCTCATGGAGAAGTTTAAGAAAAATAGATGAGAAAGAGGTCTAACCCTTGAACTTCTCAAATCTGTGAGATTTCTTTGGTTAGAGTGAGGAAGGGTGTTAAACTGTGTCCTTCTAACCAAGTCTTCCCTACTGCTTGATTTTGTGAAGCCTGAGGAAATATGGAAAAAATAACCAAAAGAATAATATTTTGTAATATGACAACATTAAATAAATTCATACTTCAATGTCCATTGATAAAGTTTTATTGGGACACAGGCATACTTATTTCACATATTGATGTTTACTAATTTCTAATTTAAAACCTTTTCTCTGCTAAGTAAAGCATTTCTCTTGAGTGTCTACTGTCAATTAATCAAACTCAAGGAGGTTGGGACCAGGGATTTAGCTCAAGTAATGTCAAACCTTGCAAGCAGAAGGGCTTGAGTTTGATCCCTGGTACTAGGGGAAAAAAATAAAAGAATACAAGGAGGAGCTAGAGGGAACCCCAACTTACAGCCATTTTTTTTTTTTTTAGACGGGGTCTCACTTTGTAGTTCAGGCTGGCCCTGGACTGACTGTTGCCCAGGCTGGCCTCAAACTCTTGGCAATCCTCCTGCCTCTATCTCCCAAATGCTGTGGTTACAGGCATGAGCCACCACGCCCATATAGCCATTATTTTTAACTAGCATTTGAAGATGGGGAGGGAAGCCTTATAAAACAAAATCTCTAACCCATGGGATCTGATTCATCCCCAAGTAGGCAGCATCAGAATGGAATTGAGCTTCAGGACACTAAAGAAGTATCCTAAGAACTGCCTAGTGGGTAGTGCTGAGGGGGGCACACAGTCACAGAAATATTCTATGCAAAGTACAAGAATAAAAGGTTTGGTGGGCCAGAGATTTAGCTCAGTGGTTCTGGCGCCTGCCTCCCAAGCGCAAGGTCCTGAGTTGGATCCTGGTAACCACATACAATGCTGGGCATGGTGACTCACGCCCACCAATAATTAATACCACATACCACAGCACCAGGCATGGTGGCTCACGCCTGTAATCCCAGCACTCGGGAGGCAGAGGCAAGAGGATTGCTGAATTCGAGGCTTGCCTGGTCTACATAGTGAGCTCAGGGCCAGCCTGAACTACAAAGCAAGACCCTGTCTCAAAAAAAAAGAAAAAAAAAAAAGATTTGGGTTTTCTTCTCCTATATATATTTCTTGCTGAAATGGCCCTAGCACATCATGAAACAGAAACTATTAGATCTATTTTAAAATATAAAATAGTTAAACATTCTTAAAATGCTACGAACTTGATTTTGATGACATAGGCTTATTTTTCAATTAGACAAAAGAAGTAATACAGTATTAGATAAAAACTGACAAGAAATCTCATCTCCTAAACAACTACAGTAAAACCAAGACCATTCTGAATGTGAAAAGCATGAAGTACTATTGTCCGAAAAGATATTCCTCTTGCCTAATATAATCCCTTAGAGAATTTCAAATTTCAAGTTAGGTAAAGTATCATATTTCATGGAAGAAATTTGATCATCACAAAAAAGTAATAACAGTAATAAAATATAAATAATAAAAAGCAGATTAGAGAAAGCCAAAATTTACAGATGACACATCTATTAGATTGTAAGTTAAGTTTTAACATGAAATAGTAGTCAAAATAGACTAGTTTGATATAACAAAAGATACTGTGTGTAAGGAAGAAGTGGTTTACATGAACAATGGTAAGTTAAAACAGAGAGGGGAATAAAAAATAGGAAATAAAAAATTAAAATTAAGTCATCATTTCGCATCTAGTTACACTTTTCAGATCATTTTTGCATATACATACATATATATGCATACATACATATATATGTATGTATGTAACCATTACCTTGTACTTTAATTACTATGAAACCATAGTGCCTATGTGAGTGGGGAGGAAAGACAGTGGCAAGGGCGGCAGCACAGACCTATAACTTCAGCTTCTCACTCGAGGTCAAGAAGGGATGATAAAAGGGAAGGGAGACAAAATGGGAAACAGGGGCCGGAGGGTTAGCTCAGTGGTTCCGGCGCCTGCCTCGCAAGCGCAAGGTCCTGAGTTCGATTCCCGGTAACCACATATGATGCTGGGCGTGGAGACACGACCACCAACAATCAACATCGCATACCACAATGCCGGACGTGGTGGCTCACGCCTGTCATCCCAGCACTCAGGAGGCAGAGACAGGAGGATTGCTGAGTTCGCGGCGGCTTGCCTGGGCACCATAGTGAGCTCAGGGCCAGCCTGAACTACAAAGCGAGACCCTGTCTCAAAAAAAAAGCAAAAAAAAAAGGGAAACAGAAAGGGAAGGAAGAAACGCCATTTTAAGATTAACTTTATCACCTGACATGGTCAAAATTCTATCTCTGAATGTGACACCAAGATATGTGCTGTAGAAGTAAGTGTTTTCTATGACAGATGTACACTATCACACATTGTTAGAGGCATGTCTTAAATTACTATTATTTTCTTTGATTAACTGAAATGACATTATTACATGCTTAGCCTAAATCTTTCAGACTTCTAAATATTATTCCATTCTTCTAATACTATTTTACATGTTAATATTTTATCTGTTACTTAAAATTCCATTTAATTCTTTCATATCTGGTTAATTTCATTGTCAATAATCAAAAAGCAGTTTTTTGTTTGCTTTTTTTTTTTTTTTTTGAGACAGGGTCTTGCTTTGTAGTTCAGACTGGCCCTGAGCTCACTATGTAGCCCAGGCAAGCCTCGAACTCAGCAATCCTCCTGTCTCTGCCTCCCGAGTGCTGGGATTACAGGCGTGAGCCACCACGCCCAGCCAAAAAGCAGTTTTTTAAAGAAAAAAATTTGTTGCCAACAATCCCATATTCTAACATGTAAGTTTTCTTTACCTATCCAACATATGTTATACATGTCTATCTCTGTTGATTTTAGAGGGAAAACAAAGGGAAGTTCTGTACTTTTTCTGGAATGTAGTCTCTCCCAAGCTCTAATGAAACTAACACCTTTTTGTTTGTTTGTTTTTTGTTTTGTTTTTTGAGACAGGATCTTGCTTTGTAGTTCAGGCTGGCCCTGAGCTCACTATGTAGCCCAGGCAAGCCTTGAACTCAGCAATCCTCCTGCCTCTGCCTCCTGAGTGCTGGGATTACAGGTGTGAGCCACCATGCCTGGCACTAACACCTTATTTTTGCATAAAACATAGGTAATGGCTCCAAGGCATAATATCCTAGAGAGGAATATCCTGAAACGTAACCAGTCTATTACTATACTTTTGTTTCAAAGTTCTTACTACTGTAAGCAGTATTTTAACAAACATTCCATCTACCGATTGTCTTCAGTTCTATTATTCTACCTATGAATGGCAGGAAACGGTTCCATGTGACTACACAGAAATTTCACCATGATTTTGATAAGGGATCAACAATTCCCTTTTATCCTTATAATCTCTGTTGCACATTCTTTGTTCTGTTTGTACAACTGTGTACAATGTATCTATGTATTACTCATGTAATTAAAGACAAAGCTTAAATTTTAAGAAAAACACAAAGTCAGTCATACACTCTCACACAAGGGTCATTGTAATATGTAATACATGTAATGTGCAAATGTGAAGGAAAATAAGTAAATGACCAGAAATAAATTCAATTTTGATAAACCTAAGACTAGCTATTTACCTCTCCCTTAAATATATTTCCATTTCAAGGATAAAACTACTCATATTTCCTTCCATCCATGCATTTTGTACAGAAACGCAGTTCATCACTTTTTATAAACAGTAAATCCTACCAAGTAACTATGACAGTACTTTTACAGTGATTATGAGAAGAATAATGATGCTGTAGTTGTTTGAAGAAGAAATGTTAATGATTAATACATTTACCGTAAGCTTATTGACTTTCACTTTATTTACACAGGCAAATTTCAGGCTCTTCCAGACTCAGAAATATTCAGTGTGTTGTAAACATAGCTGTGTAAGCTACTGTGCAAATCTGTCTGCTGCATGCTGCCATTAATTCCCCATCACCACTGGTGACCCAGCCTTCTTTAATCAACAGTCTATGATGCAAACAGGTAAATTTCTGGAAAACCACAGTGTCTGAGGAAATCATATAGTGGGAGTGGTAAGGACAATGAGATGTCAAAAACATTAGGGATTTAGTTGAATTATACAATTACACTTTTCATTTTCTTTACAATTTTTAAAGCCATTTGTTAGATTAGAAAAATAAAACACATTCCAGGTTACTTGATAGGTGCCTAACATTATATTTGGGTAGTTAATTTGCAGAATTTAGAAGCAAAGGAATAATGTACTTTCCTCATTCACAAGCAAGCCATAAATAACTCCACTACAAATTTTCCATCAACTTTTTTTTTTTTTTTTTGCTTTTTTGGAGACAGGGTCTCGCTTTGTAGTTCAGGCTGGCCCTGAGCTCACTATGGTGCCCAGGCAAGCCGCCGCAAACTCAGCAATCCTCCTGTCTCTGCCTCCCGAGTGCTGGGATTACAGGCGTGAGCCACCATGCCCAGCATTATATGTGGTTACCGGGGATCGAACTCAGGTCCTTGCGCTTGCAAGGCAGGCGCCGGAACCACTGAGCTAACCCTCCGGCCCCTTTCCATCAACTTTTACACATCAATCCCTTTCTGGTCTTTTCATCACAGTAACTATCCATATATATTACACTTCTTCTTTATAGCAAATTAGCATGAACTATCATCTTCTACAGGCTGCCATCACTTATATCCTCACCTTACCCAATATTGTACTTCTCATCTTTTTTATATATCTAACATCCATCCAGGTACAGATATAAGGGGGAAAAAAGAGGATATAAAAACATGGCCAGGGGCCGGAGGGTTAGCTCAGTGGTTCCGGCGCCTGCCTCGCAAGCCCAAGGACCTGAGTTCGATCCCCGGTAACCACATAGAATGCTGGGCGTGGAGACACGCCCACCAACAATCAACACCGCATACCACAATGCCGGACGTGGTGGCTCACGCCTGTAATCCCAGCACTTGGGAGGCAGAGACCGGAGGATTGCTGAGTTCGCGGTGGCTTGCCTGGGCACCATAGTGAGCTCAGGGCCAGCCTGAACTACAAAGCGAGACCCTGTCTCAAAAAAAAAAAAAAGTGAACAAATTTGACAAGTCTGACAACTATGCACGGAGACACATAGAGGACATGCTAGAGAAAGGAAGAAAATGACATTTTGAGTCTGACTCCCAGGGATGCCCAAAACATTCATTCATTCATCAGCTTCTAAATTGTGGATTTCAAAACACCAAACACTCTTCTAGGCATACAGGCTGCCTGAATGAAGAGGAACAGAGATCAGGGGAGATAATGGGCGCTAGAGAGATATGCAAATAAAGGGCACATAAAAGCTTTGAGCATGTATGACACAATCTAGACATTTTCATTCACGTGATTTCTTCAAATTCTTTTTTTTTTTTTTTGAGATGGTCTCATTTTGTAGTCCAAGCTGGCCCTGAACTCACTATGTAGTCCAGACAAGCATGGAACTCAGTAATCCTCCTGCCTCTGCCTCCCGAGTGCTGGGATGACAGGCGTGAAACACCATGCACACCAGTGGTAAGTGGTACAGATTGCTGGTGGGTGTGAGCCACCACACCACGTATTGTTGTATGTGGTTACTGGGGATGGAACTTGCCTGGCAGATACCGGGACCATTAAAAAGTCATCATGCATGCTAAACAATTCAGAAAATCTAATGGTTTTATTCTCCTACCTTAAAGCCTTCCAAGACTTTACTTTGGAATAAATTTACCTGATGCTCACTTATGCTACAGCTGTATTCACATGCATGTGTGCGTGTTAGAGAGATGTTAAGGGGTCAAACCCAGGTCTCCTGCACATAATGGCAAGCCCCATAACTGAGACAGCCCCTGTCATGGCATAGCCTCTTGATTCAAATCTCTAATTCCCCTTACTCTCTATCACTATGCTTCAAACATGGATCTTGGGAAGATAATTTCTAAATTTACATTTAACATATGCCCTACAATTCTAAATGCTAATCCAGGAAAAATGAAAATACAGTCCACAAGAGCTCATATATAAATAACAACCCAGAATTTCACCAACATCTGAATAAATGAACAAATCGTAGTATATTCATTCAGTGGAATACTGTACTACAATGCAAGTCAGAAAATAAAAAAGAAAATGCTGATGTAACATGACAAACCTGAACAGCATTATGCTAAGTAAAAGAAACCAGTCACAAAATTATCCCATTTATATAAAATTCTGTAACACCCAAAATTAAGCTATTGTAATGGAATCAGAACAAAGAACAAATACTCTGGGAGATAGGTATTGAGTAGGAAGGAGTATAAGGAAGTTCACAGGGTGATGATGGAAATGTTCTGAATTTTGATAGAGATGTGGGTTACACAGGTGCATGTATTTGTCAAAACGAACTTAAAACTCATGATTTATGTCTCACTACATGTAAATTAGACCTCAGGTTTAAGATTTTAAAATTATGAACAAAATCTCTATTTATTTCCATCCCTGCTGAGGGCTCACTGTCAAGCCCACCTCTTCGGAATTTGGTTGCTCTGTTCAGTTTGTGGTTCCACCTGAGGAAGGTAAAAAGCACTGGAGGGTAGGGGCAGTCTCCTGGGACACAACCTGTAACTCTCAACCCTAAAACACTAAGACCAGGGTACTAAATCACAGAGTAACCCTTTAGGGAGAATATCAGAAGAGGTGTGGAAACAGGGATTGTGGACAATTTAAAAAGTCATCATGTATGCCAAACATTAGAGACTGTTTAAAGCTGAAACTTCTTAAAAAGTTTACATTTAGAAACTTATAAAACCTGAAAACCGCTGGGCGTGGTGGCTCACGCCTATAATACCAGCACAAGAGGCAGAGACAGGAGGATTGCTGAGTTCAAGGCTTGCCTGGACTACACAGTGAGGCAGGGCCAGCCTGAACTACAAAGTGAGACCCTGTCTCAAAAAAAACAAAAAACAGGGCCGGAGGGTTAGCTCAGTGGTTCCGGCGCCTGCTTCGCAAGCGTAAGGACCTGAGTTCGATCCCCGGTTACCACATATATTGCTGGGCGTGGTGGCTCACGCCTGTAATCCCAGCACTCGGGAGGCAGAGACAGGAGGATTGCTAAGTTCACGGCGGCTTGCCTGGGCACCATAGTGAGCTCAGGGCCAGCCTGAACTACAAAGCAAGACCCTGTCTCAAAAAAGGCAAAAAACAAACAAAAAAAACAAAAAACAAAACAAAACAAAAAACCTGAAGACCCTCAAAAATTATCAAACTCCACCTGTAATCCCAGCACTCAGGAGACAGAGACAGGAGGATTGCTGAGTTGGAGGCTTGCCTGGGCTACATAGTAAGCTTAGGGCCAGCCTGAACTACAAAGGGAGACCCTGTCTCAAAAAAAAAAAATTATTAAACTCAAACATATGACAACTATTATTGTGAGCATTGCAATGTACACCTAGAAAGAGCATTTTCACAACTGGAACTAAAACTGTAAATCAGTTACCTACGAAAGAATCATGCCAAAGACTAATTTTAGAGGAATTTGATAAAATGATTTTCTTGGTGTTGAAAGGATATTTCCCATGCTAAGCACAAGCTCCACCAATAAGCTACAATTCAGTCCCAGATAAAATAATGTTTTGGGAATGAAAATTACCAAGACAAAATTATAGGTAAAAACTGGGCATTGAGGCACATGGCCTATAATCTCAACTCTTCAAGAGGTTGAAGCAGAACAACCACAATTTTAAAACTAGCCTGGGCAGGGCCAGAGATTTAGCTCAGTGGTCCTGGTGCCTGCCTCGCAAGCACAAGGTCCTGAGTTCGATCCCCTGTAACAACATACAATGCTGGGAGTGGCGGTTCATGCCCAACAGCAATCAATACCACATACCACAATGCCGGGTGTGGTGGCTCACGCCTGTCATCCCAGCACTCGGGAGGCAGAGACAGGAGGATTGCTGAGTTCAAGGCTTGCCTGGGCTACACAGTGAGCTCAGAGCCAGCCTGAACTACAAAGTGAGACCCTGTCTCAAAAAAAACCCAAAAGCGGGGGCCAGAGGGTTAGCTCAGTGGTTCCAGTGCCTGCCTTGCAAGCGCAAGGTCCTAAATTCGATCCCCAGTGACCACGTATAATGCTGGGCATGGAGACACGCCCACCGACAATCAATGCTGCATACCACAATGCCAGGTGTGGTGGCTCACACCTGTAATCCCAGCACTCAGGAGGCAGAGACAGGAGGATTGCTGAGTTC
>PVIC010057455.1:0-10656 GCA_004025085.1 Thryonomys swinderianus
TGTCAATTTCTATAATTTCATTATCCTAACATCAAATTTAAAATAAGAAACATATTTAAACTACATGTCCTTAAGTGATGGGATCATTAAATCTCTTTGGGCATTATTACTTAAAAAAGGAAAAATATCTTTCCACTTATTTTCAGCAGAAAAATTTGTTAGAATTTACAGATTAGCATTTAATTGCTTTTCTTTTTATTTTTCACATTGATTAATCATTTGAGCTTATGATGATTTCAAAATAAATACTTTTCAAAGCCTTCAGACATTCATTGTATAATGATCATTTGAAAGGTTTCTTGGTAAGGTATTCTCACAGGGATAAAAGGGCTGTCCATAGCACCAGTTATTTCTATATTTAAAAATGGAATTGCTAATTAAGTGGTACAAGTCAATTTCTTTCATCAGCCTAACGGCCCATTTTAGCAAAGATTCAATCTCTGAATTAAGTAAATGGCTATACATTTCAAAGTCAATAACTATACTGTGTCTTTTAATATGAACATCTTAGACGTCGAAAGATGTTGTCAGCCTCTTTTCCATGCCTAGCCTTGAGAAGACCCAAGTCAGTGCTTGTGTTATATATTTTATGGTTTAGGTTTTTTAAAGGCAATTTTGTTTCAGCCAAGGTCTTAATAGTCACGACAGACACATACAAAAAAGAGCCAGATATTTTTTAAAAGTATATCTTTACAAGGATGATGAGACTGAGTAACTTATTTAACAATAACATATAAGGCGCTCATGTTTCTATTCGTCTGTTTGTAACTTCCCTAAGGAGAAATGTATCTTTCTGTAATAAAACCAGTGCTCCAATGTGATAAACAATATCCAGCCTATGGGGATTTGTGGCCAATCTTAGTATGGAAAAGGCCAGGGACTATGCTTGTTTCTTTTTACCCAAAGAAATCTTTGGAGTCAAAGGCTGGAAGGAAGGTATAGACTTAGGGTGTGCGGGAGGGGAGAGACAGAAGAGGTGACCTTGTAGATCATTTTAATTCATTTCAATAAATGCAAACAGTAATCAGAGTGCGATTGCTGTGGATTCAATTCTTTGAGAGGGATTCGGATTCATTTGTCCCTTGCAGGAGGCAAAGAAAAAAGACATTATTAATTTATTCAATTAGAGAACTCTGAAAGCGATATCCAGTACTTTCTTTTTTTGAAAACCTGTCCCAAGAGTGAAACCCACAGCCTAGGAAAATTTAATTTTTATAACATTTAAAATGAAAAAAGGTCATTTTATAGATGTGCTCCACAGAAATTTGTAATTTTAAACTGGCAATTTTAATGACAAGTGGGGTTTTCATAAAAAAGCAGTGAACACTTGAGTAAGTCTGAAATGAAATGAGAGGTGTGTGTTCTGCCCATGATGGCATTTCCAATGAAATCGCCTTCCCAGTGTTGCCTCCTGCTCTGCCACAGCCCTGCTGGAAAATTCCAAAGCCTCCCTGTGCCTACATCTGTTTTTCCTGCTTTCTCACATAAGGAGAGATGACAAAAGGCATTTTATCTATTTCCTGCTTGGAGACCTCAGTTTCTATTGTAGACTGTGTCTCTTCCCTGATCAGCAGAAAGCATGACAGAAAAACTGAGCTGCACACAGGGAGGCAGGTGGCTGGGTGTGCTATGGAGGGGCCCTTGCAGAGGAAACCTGGGTGTGGACATAGGGGTGACTTTGTACCTCGTGCTCCCTCTGCATTCTGTTTCCTTGCACAGGAGGAGGTCACTGAAAGGGTTTGGTCTGCCTGCACCGTAATACCCACAAGGTGTCTCAGACTTGTCTCTACTTTTGCTGGCCCCACAGAGACCTGCATCAGCAAGGAAATCCGCCCCCAGCCTGGGTGGTCAGCAATACAAAAGTGAGACCCTGAATCAAAGAGAATAAACTTTGAAAGACCTGGGTATGTAGTTTCATGTGAAGGCTCTGGATCCAATTCCCAGTGGAAATGAGAAGAGGAGGGCGGAGGAAACGGGAGAGAAAGGGAGGGGTGGGGGAGGGGAAGGAAGCAGAAGAGAGGAGCTCCTGTTATTTGGAAACTCAGCCTTGTCTGACCAGAGGACGAGAATCTCTTTTCAGGTGACTGAGAGGTCAGACCGCATGCACCTCAGTGTGGGGAACATTCATTTGCTTCAATTCATAGCCTACTGTGACAATCATGCCTCATTCCCTTCTGTGCCCTCCTTCCCCACCGCAATCAGTCATCCGGGAGTGCCATGCTTCACTTGAAAATAAACAAACACCTTCTGTCTCCATCCTGGCACAGTGTCAGCTTATTTAGCATTGTAACATATGTCATCTGTTTCCCTAAACAATGTAACATGGGCATAGCATGATGGGATTGGTAATTTAGGCAAAGAAAAAGCAGTCTGCCATCCGCACACATGTAATGGCATTTGATTTGCTACTGTATATTCATTCTCTTCTCATTCCTGGAAGATGCGCATGGGAAAAGACTAAGATTCCCAGCTCTGCCTCTTCCAGAAAGATAAAATGCTTGAAAAACTGCTTGCCTTTAAATGCTTGTTCATTTGGCAAAAGTAGAGCAGATGCCAACCTCATAAGAGACATATCCGTCCAGTGGGAGCTGAAAAAATGGCCCCTGCTAGCTCAGGGTTTACAACTGCTTGGGAGAGACCAGAGTATGGAGCACAGCAAGTGAGAAAAGAATGCATGGGGAGAACAGGAATGGTCCCAAGGTACAATGCAGGCAAATGCCACCTTGTCTACTAACCTATACGTGAAGGAAAAGCTTTGGTAGGGACAATCAAAGAAGTGATCTCTGCTCAGTACAGACCAGGCATTTCCCCAAATGTTTTTCTTGAATCCTTCGGTCATTTCATCACAAGGATAATAGTCCTATTATCCCTTAAATGCATGGAAGGGAGCCTTTGCACAAGTTCATTTGAAGTATTCTGAGAGGGGCTATGCTCAGCCCTCTAGAAAACAGCAGAACCCAGGTGGTCACCCTGGGGACCACAGAATCCAGAAAGATGCATGTTCCTAACCTAGATTTTGGAGACCTGTTTCATTCCCACTCACTCATTCGCTCATTGGGTCAGTCCTTTAACAATACTTGCTCAGCCACTGCTTCTCACCAGACACAGAATGAGTTCAATATCTAAAACCAGAGTTTGCACCTTAGAAAATGACTAAAGCTAATGGATGAGTTTGTGGTGGTGGGGGGGTTCATTAGTGTGCATATGCTGCACAGAGATGAGCAATTGAACTTTGCAGGTAGACACATCTTTGTTGTTTTTAAGGAGAGCCTGAATCCCCAGGGCCTAGTCCAGGGTTACATCTGCAGACTGTCTTTGGAATAAAAGACAAACATGCCCAGCCTCAGTGAAAGCTCTAGGCTGGTTTTAACTGTGAAATCTAAGAATCACTAAAGGATGAGTGGTAGGAGGAGAGGTCTAGGGATAGCAGGAGCACACAGCCTGTTTGTCCAACTTAATGTCTCTTCCCTGCTACGGGTCCATTCAGTCATTCACTCATTTTTATAAATTATTCACTCTGTTGCCTCAAATTCCTTTATGGGTCTGATGCCCCCTTAAATGCTCACTAAACATTTAATGATTTTTCTCATTCTCTCAGGAAAAAATAAATGGACATAAAGATTGCCACTGTTAACTATTGTCCTCAAGTAAGGCCCACATTTCCCAGAAAGATAAATTTCACATTATTACCACAAATGGACCATGTAATGCTTGCAAAGTTCCAGTGAGGAGTCTGTGTTGAGATGGTGCCAGCTTTCTGCTGAATATTAACACTAAGGAATGGAGGTGACCTGAGAGATATGCAGGATGAAACATAAGCAGAGAGCATCAGTCCAGGCTGATCTGAAGGTAAGGTACTGGGGAAACATTTTTTTCACACACTCTTCATTCCTCAATGTTCTTCACCCTTCCACCAAATTTAGCCTCTTTCAAGAGCAGTAATGTATGCCAAGATAAATACAACTAGGAACAATAAATGCAGACTATAAAAAGACAAGTGTTAGAGTTGATATACCAGGTAGTGATCTCCTTATCCCTATAAGCTTGAAAGCAAATAATATGGGTAGGCAGATCATTAAACTCTAAAAGAAGTTTCTTCAGAGAAGTTAAGGAGAGAAAGAAAAATAAAATTGCTAAGCCATTAATTATGAGTCATTTTGCATGGACATTATATGCGGCCACATTTAATACCTATAGCTAGGAAATTAACAGTGAAATTAAGAAATGCTAGGAAAATATTACCCTCTGAACTTTGCTGTGAAGCAACATAGCTCAGAGAGAGTAAATAGCATGTTCCAAACTTACAAAACAGTGTTTGGTTCTAATTCCAAAACTCACTGTCTTTTTCTAACAGTCTCTGGCTTCCTTGGCCCTTTGTTCAATCCACAGACCTGATATGAGGGCCCAGCTGCTGTGTTGGTGCTGACGAAACCAGGGTGGTTATGTGAGATTCTGAGCATCTATAGCCTTGGAGCATATCCAACTCTGTGGCTGCCCCCCCCCCCCCGCCAGGCAGTGGACTCTACGCTTACCCTTCTTCTCAGCCTGTGGCCTTCCGAGGTAGCCTCCATCAGCACAGTGTCTCCCAAAGTCTGATTCTGGCCTTCCTCTACAACTCATCTTTCCCAGAGAGAGCACTTCCAAAAGCATAGACTTCAAACAGGGGCACCAGGTGTGCTCTTTAGATAGAGAGTTCTCTAACCCCAGGTGTTCGGGGTACTCACCATTTAGAAGGTCACGATGAATTCCTACTACAGGGGATTAGAGATGCATCACCAACTTAGGTCTCAAGTGGGCTTTACTACCATCTGTGGAACAGGTTTCAGACTCTCTTGACTGTAACCTACAGTAGGAAATAACGTTTAACAAGCCAGAGGTGATGGTGTATGTCTGTCATACCAGCACTCTAGGGGGCAAAGGAAGGAGAATTTCAAGTTCAAGAAATGCAAGTTCAAGTTCTGCCTAGACAACTGCGTGAGACCATGTCTTAAAATTTTAAAAACACGGGGGCTAGAGGGTTAGCTCAGTGGTTCCAGTGCCTGCCTCACAAGCGCAAAGTCCTGAGTTCGATCCCAGGTAACCACATAGAATGCTGGGCATGGAGACTCACACCCACCAGCAGTCAATACCACATACCACAGTGCCGGGCGTGGTGGCTCACGCCTGTCATCCCAGCACTCGGGAGGCAGGACAGGAGGACTGCTGAGTTCCAGGCTTGTTTGGGCTACACAGTGAGCACAGGGCCAGCCTGAACTACAAAAGCGAGACCCTGTCTCAAAAAAAAAAAAAAAAATTAAAATTAAATAAAAATATTCAAATATTCATTTTCTTATAAAGCTGACCCAAAAAAAGGCTGAGGATGTAGTGTGTGTGTGTGTGCGTGTGTGTGTGTGTGTGTGTGTGTGTGTGCGCAAGCCCTAGGTTTAATACCCAGAAATGCAAGAAAGAAGAAAGGAAGAATGAAAAGAAGAAAAAATAAAGAAAAAAATTCTACACTGTAACTCAACAAATAACACACACACAATAAACACACACACATACAACTGAAGACAAAGCTTAATAAAACAGTACTTACCTTTACTGTGTGGGATGTACTCTGATAGTTTCTATTCTATTTTCTTTTAATGCTGGGTCATGACATTCTAAATCAATTTCATGATTCCATGGTTTGAAAAACACCAGCCTAGAATACAAGAAGCCACTGGAGCTGATTGCTAGATAAACTAGCTCCACTCTCATTGAAAGATCAAACCAAGGTCATGAATTAGGAACCAGGAGACAAGGGTCCCAGGTGCACTGTTCCTGGGTTGTGTGGCCTGAATCAGTGGCTCCTGCTTCCCAGGCTAATGTATCAAACCATATTGATATATGATAAGAAACAGAAAAGAAAAAGATGGCTTAAACTCCAGGGGAGTCTCCAGGGGAATTTAGCAAAGGAACTGTTAGCAGGTCTTCATGGCTTTAAGGCAAGGGGCAGAAGAGGATTGTTTACTGGAATCTGGACAGAAAGCTATAGGAGGAGCCTCATCACCAGATGCAGTTACTACCAACTGTGGCCAGAGAAAGAGAAGCCACAGCACAACTCACTAGTTTTATGATTTCTACTGTCAGTCTCCCCACTGGTGTTCTCCACTGCCCCAAACCAATCCGAAGCCAAGAGCTGGAGATCTCATTGCTGACACTGAAACAGGCTAACTTCTGAGACACAGCAAAGTGAAGAGTAGAAAATGGACCAGGTGGGGGACAAAGGGAGAATAACCAACATCTGAGACAGGCCAGAAGCTCTTGACTCTCCTTTTTCCTGTGCCTGTCAGAGCGGGGTGCGGTTGGGCAAATGGCTGTCTTTCCTTCCCTATTTTTCCTTTGTGCACCCCTCATGAAGTGGGACAACTTCCTTGGGTGTCGGCCCCAGTTATTTAGAGGACACTGTCTTCCAGGCCCCTTTAAAAGAGGTGCAGCTTTGCGGTCATCCTTGGTGCCCCTCTCTTCCTCCTGCCACTCCAGATATGCTGCCTCTTTGAAAAAAGATGGTGCTGGGGGGACCACCCAAGTGTATCAAAATCAGATAAGAAGGGTTCCTACCCCAAACACTATAAGCTGTGATGAACACAGGTAGCCTTCCTAAAGATTTCTCAGTTTCAGCCCTGCCATATTTGTGTGTGTGTGTGTGTGTGTGTGTGGTGATATAACAGTTGTAAATCCAACAGCACACCTTCCTCCATGACAGCATGAGTGTTCTGGATGCCCCCACACACATACTTAAACCAATCAGCAAGGCTGAATTTTAACCAATTCCAGACTTACCTCTGGATCAACTACAAGCCTGCAGCTGCTATACAAGCAGCACTTCACATATTTCCAGTTAGTCTAGGAAGGGTCCCTCTGGTGTACAGGTTCTATTCATATAAAGCCTGAGCTCCAGTGGCCCTATAAATGTGCTCCTGATTTTGTTTCTCCAGTAGTGTGGGCTCAGAAAGTCCTGTAAATCTATTTGGGATTCTTATTCTAAATACTGTGGACAGGAAAGTTGCTTTAAAACAAAGAGGGACAAACAGGTGGGAGTGTTAGTGCTGAAGTACATTAGAGACTGGCAGCCAATGAAGATCAACTGGCAGAGTCAACCAGTGGTGGAACATAAACAGTGGTGGCCAACAGCAATAGAGAGCAACAGAAGGTAGTATGAGCCAGTGGCACCAGTGATCACTGGTAACATCAGGGCCATCTGCAGAGCTGCACTTTGGGGTCATGATTTTTGTCTGAATCAAGCAAAAGAATGGGCAGTTGATTGACAACAACTCCATTCACATCAGGATACACTGGAGAAATACTGGATGGCTATGGTGCCTCCAGTGGCTATATACAATTCAGAGAAGTGAGTCTTCCACTCCTATAAACCTTACAGTTGTCTACCTTCTGTTTTCTGATGTGATGCTCAGCTATGTCTACCTTTGAAGACAAAGAGCTTATCTCTTTGACTCTATAAGGGCTAGACATATCAGGCTAAACCCTGACTTCAGACAGCACAAAAAATGGGAGAAGAAAAAAAACTATGGCACTGTTAAATAAACCATATAGTGAAAGGTGTCTATGTAACATGTGAGCCCTTGACATCTGAGAACTTGTCTGACACTTATAGGTGGACCATATTGTTCTCATGTTAAACATATTGATCTCACAGAATAACATCATATAAGATCTTAGACAAAAAGCAAAATGGCTATACAACCCACTCATGTCTCTCTCCTGGACAAAAGAAGGACACATTATCTTCCTAGGGAATAAGATTTAATAAGATAATCATAAATTTGCTCCTGCTTTCTGGGGCTACTCAGTCCAAAAGTTTTACTTCTTCAGACTTTCACCAAATACCTAATCAAAGCTGAACTCTAAGAAAGCTATATACTACTAATGAAATCCCACTACTTCCCATGGTATTTTCTTCATTATGAATCAAGTAATAAAACCAAGTTTTCATTCATGAGTATGTTCCTGGTGATCTTTAACTGGAGGGCACTGACACTAAGAAATTCTTGTTGAAGACACTCAGAACATGCCATTCTTAAATATGCCATTGTATCATATTGACTATTTTGAGTTAAAGACAAATAGAAACTATCAGGTGCAAGAGGATCACTCTGACCAGCTTCAGGTGTTTTAAAAGTAGGAGATGAAAGTCTCAGGTGAAAGATATCTTATCTATAACAGAGGGAAAATATCATTCTTATCATCAAGGATAGGAAAATGAGGCCAAAAGAAATCAATACAAACTAACCTTGTTAAACTAACCCTTAATTTTTACTTACATCTCCAAAGTATCTTAGCTCAAACCCCTTCAATTTGTTATATTTTGATAACTTCCTATTCAGTATATTGGTGATCCATTTTAACTTTGGCTCCCCACTAAAAAAATCAAAGAAACAACATACAAAGACAATGGTGAAGATAGGGTCTCTTCCCCCCAAAAAGGGAGCACTTCTTTCTTTCCCTTTTTATTCAGTCCAGACTATAAGACTATTAGTTGGTGCCATTCATATCTGGAGTGGATCTTCCTCCTCCATTTGTTGACACATATGTCAATCATCCAGACACACAACTTTTGTAATCCATTAGGTGTCTCTTTCTCAAGTCGAGATATTACCATTAATGATCACAGCTGTCCACTTCTGAATAGTGGAGAATACAAGCAAAATCACTGAATGAAGAACATACACAGGCAGCAGAAGGTCTGGCAAAAGTATCATTAAATAAAGAATAAGAAGAAAAAGAGGATAAAATACCTGTGAGAGTTCAGATTATACCCCTGAAAGGA
Organism: Thryonomys swinderianus; assembly: GCA_004025085.1. Lineage (NCBI taxonomy): Eukaryota > Metazoa > Chordata > Mammalia > Rodentia > Thryonomyidae > Thryonomys > Thryonomys swinderianus. The sequence continues at coordinate 8,810 of PVIC010057455.1, forward strand.
TTTTATTTAAAGCCAAAAAAAAAAAAAAAGCAAAAGGTTCACCTTAAAAAGTCTAGTGTTTATGTGTAGAATTCATTTAAAAAAGAAATAAACACTGTAGTCCAAATATGATACAAATTCTCAATATTGAGTGCGCTCATGATGTGCATATAAAATGTACCAATAACGAATTCAACCACAACAACAAAAAAGCCCAGTGAGGAGGCCACGAGAAGGAAGTGCATTTTCACAGCCAGCGACCACTTCATCCCTCTCTGGAGAGCTTGGATTTCTCCCTTCCTGCATTCTCTGCAAAGTCAACATGTTCCTTTGCATCAAGAGTGAATGAATCTAAGCAGCTCCAATTCTCAGATCAGTTTCCTGGTCTCACAATAGGAGCTGCCTACTTTCTTGCCTTTAGACAAAAAGTACTGAAAGAAAAGCATTTTAAGATGAGATAGTTGCTTTCAAAAACATTACACACAGATATCTGAGTGGGAAATTAACCCAGAGTTGGTGGATTAAATTCTCCTTCAGTCATACAAGACATTTTAATTGATGGGAAATATTTTTTGGCAGAATGTCTTTGGCTTTACAAGGGAAAATATTGGGAGAAGGGGGAATTTATTAGAATGTTATTTGCCTGGTGCTTCCTCCAAAGGACTTGAATAAAAGAAAAACTATTTGCAAGCCAAAAGTGAGTGATAGCTAATTTCTAATTTACAATTTTATTTAACAATCTCTAGCTTACTTGCTTTACTAACAATATCTAGCTTTACTTGAGGAAAACTTTTATTCCCAATGGGTATCTAATCAAGCTTCAGCAGACTCTCAGAATACCTTAATTAGCACCTTCAAAATGTGGTTCAAACTTGAACTACAAAAAAGATAAATAATAATTTTAGAATTTCTCACGCTTTCAAGTAAAGCCCTCCCAAAGTGAGCCCTCACAGATGTGCCAGAAATCTCATCCAAAGTAAAGCAAGGCTGACTGCTGAGTATCATGAATGTTGCATGCCATGTGTAATTACATTAGATAATCACAACTCACCCAAACCCCGCACCCAATGATAAATGGGCTGTGGAAGGCTCTGTTTCACGTCTTTATGTAGAATTATTCAGCAACTAGATTTTATTCCACTCTAATTTGGCCCTATAAACATACATATTTATCAAAAGTCTTTGCAATTCTGACACCATATACTTTAAGACACTATTCTATTTATGGGTAATCAGTACTTCATGAATATTAGATATCTACCTTAATTTCACTGGCATGACTTTTTTTTGGCAGGGAAAGGTCAGGATTTAATCAGGTGAATGCTGCTCAAAGAAGTGGGACATATCCCCATCCTTGAAGGATGAGGACTGGGCTTTCACAGCCATGTTATTTATTATCATCATCATCATAATTATTATAATTGTTATCATCATTATTATTTGCTCTCTGTTGTTCTCAGGATATTCTGCCACCACCTACCCAGCCTCTCTGTCTCATTGCCTGCAGGGAGTTATATGTCTCCACCCAGAATAGAAACAGAGAGGTGTCAAAGACACAATTACATTTAAATTAAACAAATTCAGAGATAAACAATGAATAGGTTTTTTCAGGATGGAAATGAATCTTGCACTAAGATTCCCAAAATGGACACAGATCTTCCCGCTCCCACTTTGAGATCAGAAGATCCAATCATACCTTCTGGTACAGCCCCACCTCCTCAAGACACCATATCTAACAAGAGGTTACACATGGCCAGACATCCCAGGGGTCCTATGGCAACTGAAAAGTACTTAAAACCCACTTCTTTTTTTTTAATTGAATTCTTTATTGGTACAATTTATATACATCTCAAAATCACATATAACAT
>PVIC010057456.1:0-10817 GCA_004025085.1 Thryonomys swinderianus
CAAATGTGGCTGCTGGAGGACTGGGGCCTGGAGGCCTGTCCTCTGTCACCCTCTGGGCTTTGGTGGCTTTCCTGAAGGTAGATGAGAGATGCCTATCCTCCACTCCCCTCTTCCGTTCTCATAACTCTGTGCTAGAGTTCTATCTTGGGAGGAGAAAAGGGGGCTGGAGCCAGGGAAAGGAGGGGCAGAGACAAACGGAGGCAGGCCCAGGAGGGTGGGGATGTGAAGGGGAGAGTCTTGCTGGGGACACAGAGTTCCTTCCCACAGCGATGGGTCTGTGTGATGTAGAGGCAGGTGACACTGGTGGCTGGGCAGGAATGGGGTTGGGTGGGGTGGGTGCCACGCAACACCAGGGCAGGGAATCTTGAGTCACTTACTGGGCCCTTGAAGGGGTGAAGCTCCCGCCCTGGAGATGTGTGTTGCACAACTCTGGCAGGGGCATCATTCTCCCAGAATTCGGCACAAGCTGAAGCAGATAGAGGAGGAGGAAAGCGTGGCAAAGTGAAAGCCTTGAGGGAGTGACAGGTGCAAGCCAGCCTGGGGACCACAGGATGCTAGAGGAACACAGGTCGGGATCTGATTTCAGCTCCACTCTTTGTCTCTGGACCTTTGGGCACATTTCCACATTTTTGTGAACCATCTGTAAAATGGAGCTAACAACAGAACATACTTCATAGGGTTGAATCTAATAATGTAGGTGAGAACCCAATAATGTAATGTCTAGAAGAATTCTCAAAAGAGCTGAGCAATCATCATGGGTGTTACTGGGTGTGGGGTGAAGGGCCCGTCCCAGCCTGGCTGCTCTTTCCCTACATAATCTTAACTATTTTTTATCTCTAAAATGGACTTGATAGTACAGTTCTTTAGCTTAAATGCCAGGTCCAAAGGCATTTTAAAATTCAGATTTTTAAGAAACTATGCCCATATATATGTCCCTATTTGCATGCATAATATAAATACATATTTATAAATAAATATTTTCGTATATGTTTCTATCTATCTACAGCTATCTCTTTACATCTATCTATTTCTCTACATCTATCTATCATCTATTTATCTAACTGTACTGGTTGAACACATCTGAAACTGAAGGTGTTTTGGACTTTTTGAGTTGTTTGAATACATGCATATATAGGTAATACTTGGGGGAGGTACCCTCATCTAAGCATAAAGCTCATATTTACACTTTATACAAATAGCTGAAGGTAATTTCATATGATATTTTTTTTTTTTTTTTTTTTTTTGCTTTTTGAGACAGGGTCTCACTTTGTAGTTCAGGCTGGCCCTGAGCTCACTATGGTGCCCAGGCAAGCCGCCGCGAACTCAGCAATCCTCCTGTCTCTGCCTCCCGAGTGCTGGGATTATAGACGTGAGCCACCACGTCCAGCATTGTGGTATGCGGTGTTGATTGTTGGTGAGCGTGAGTCTCCACACCCAGCATTATATGTGGTTACCGGGGATCGAACCCAGGACCTTGCGCTTGCGAGGCAGGCGCTGGAACCACTGAGCTAACCCTCCGGCCCATGATATTTTTGGTACACCTGTATTCTAATTGTGATCCATCACATGAGGTCAGGGGTGGAATTTTCCACTTGTGGCATCATGTGAGGCCTCAGAAAGTTTTCAGATTTAGGAGTGTTTCAAATTTTGGATTTTTGAACTAGAGATGTTCAAGCTGTGTCATGTATGTATGTGTGTACACATATTATGTGATATATCTCCTGCTTGTAATCTCTGATCAAATACACTCAGGTGGTCTTTAGCCTCAGGTTATGTAACAGAGGCTTTCCTAACCAGGGGATTTAGTTGTGAAACAAAAGAGCCTTTTTGTATTTTGGGATTGTGGAAAGGGGTTGTGGGCCTAGAATAAAAGTCCCCTGGCTCATTAGGTTGTTCTTGTGTAGCTTAAATTATTAACATAAAGACAATGTTAGAAAATGACTGTACCTACCTAGGAAGCCCTCTGTAACTGTTGGGTCTTCATATTCCTGTGGGACTGGCAGAGGGGCCACCTCAGCAGCAGCAGAGGTCAGCTTGAGAGTGGGCCATGACCCTTCCAGCTGAGGTTTCTGCGGGGGACACACCTTTGCCTGCACAGGCTGAGCCTTCCCTGTCCTTAGCTGGTACCCCAGAACCAACTGGAGGGGCAGACGCTGAACTCCTGGTCTCTGAAGTGGGTGGAGACGCACAGGGGAGAGTCCTGAATCCCTTCCTTGGTCTCCCTGCAGCAAAGACAACAGCGGATGATTCACTTCCCATCCTGCTGCAACACAGACAAGAGGAGATCAGAACCAAGCAGGACTTCTACCAGTGAGTGGGAGAGCAGGGTCTGGGGCCCAAGGGGTCCTGGGAGGTGGGAGGCCAGGTGCAGTTCTCACCAGCTGTACCCTGAGATGGCACCAGGGCACCAGGATCCAGTATCCCGGCTTCTCTTTCAGCTGGAGGGTCTTTGTTCCTGGCCTGCCCAACTACGTGCACATCCCCAGTTACCATCCTCCTGCCCGGCAATGCCGCAACCCCAACCGGCCTGAGTAAGGACCCACAGCTGCTCTGCTGACAGCTGACACCTGGGCGATGCCCCTTCCCTGTCCCCTGGAGCTGTGGTGCCAGGCCTCAGTTCTCTGTGTCTCTCCACAGGTGGAACGGCTATGTTCCAGGATTTCCGATTCTTATCAACATCAAGGCCACCAAGTTTCTCAACTTAAATCTCCGTTTCTCTTTCCTCAAGACAGCCTCCTTCTTCTTCCGCTTGGCACCCATGTGAGTGTGCAGGAGTGAGGGGACCATGGGTTCCCTTGGGGAGCCGTCTCTGTCTCTGTACTGTGTCTGCCTCCAGGACACCTCCAGAGGCTGGAGTGGCCAGGGAGGCAGTGGAAGCTGGAAAGACAGGAGCAAACCTGAGACTCAACACCCACAAACCTGGAGGCACAGGCCTTAGGTCATGGGACCCAGAGACCTAAAACCTAAGCAGTGGGCAGCCCTGCCCCTTGTTCTAGGATGCCCAGCAGCCTCTTTGACCAGGGCTACTTCACACCCCACCTTTTAGGTCTCTGGCACTCAAAATCCGTGGCCTGCTGGACTGCAAACGATCATGGAAGAGACTAAAGGACATTAGGAACATTTTCCCTGCCACCAAGACTGTTGTTTCTGGTATGCGGTGGGGCATCCCAAATAGAATGAGAGAGATCCAGGTCGTCTCTGGCGTAAGGGGCAGCCCCTCTTGTGGGGTCAGTGGCATATGTGAAGGGGTGACCAAGGGCACATTACAGGGTCACTGGGTACACCTCTTGAAAACATCTTCCTGTTCTGTGTCCCTCTGGCTTCTCCAGGCAGAGTCTTCCTTTTCCTTCTGGAGGCAGGGTTTTCCTCTTCCTCCTGGGGTCCTCCTCGTGCCTGCTGTCTTCTGGCTCATGCCTCTCTGTCCCTGAGGAGGGTGCACTGAGTTGTGACACAGCTGTGCCCTCCCAGAATATGTGGCTGACCACTGGATGGAAGACGCCTTCTTTGGGTACCAGTATCTCAATGGCATCAACCCAAATGTGATTCGCCGCTGCAGATGTATTCCGGACAAATTCCCTGTCACAGATGACATGGTGGCCCCATTCCTGGGAGAGGGGACGTGCTTGCAAGCAGAGCTGGAGGTGAGGCCCTCTGCAGGAGACCCGAGCCAGCCATCCCAGCAGCCTCTCTGTTCCCTCCCCAGGGATCTCTGTGATTCCCCGGCTCCCAGTGCCTCCCCTGCCTGAGTCCCCACTTCCCATCCCTGTCCGGCCACTGAGCCTTGAGGCCAGTGCACTCTGCACCCAAGACACCATGGGTACCCATGTGCCCACTTGCTTGCCCATCATGGCTTCCCTCCAGAAGGGGAACATTTACCTGGCAGACTACCGCATCTTGGAGGGCATCCCTACCGTGGAGCTCAACGGCCAGAAGCAGCACCACTGTGCGCCCATCTGCCTGCTGCACTTTAACTCCCAGGGCAACATGATGCCCATCGCCATCCAGGTGCCTGGGGGTGTGTGGGGCTGCTGTGTGCGCATATTGCCAGTGCCAAGACCTGTGCTCATGAATGTTCTAGTGGGTGAGCCTGTGTGATGCCTGTATGCTCCTAAGTGTGCCCATGTATGTGTGTGTGCCTGTGTGCACCTTCTGTGTATGTCCCTGTATGTGCATCCGAGAGTGCACCCATGTTTGCGTGAGTCTGGGTGCCTGTGGTGAGCCTGCTGCATGTGGCCCTGTGTGTAAGGCTGGGATGAGAACTGCAGCACATCTATGTGCTACAGCTTATGCCTGTGTGTACACATGAACTCACTCCTGGAGGGCACTGTGTGTGCCCCCTGGCCAGAAAGCCCCCATATACAGGCTGTGTACTGACCGTGCACAGAGGTGACCAAGGGGGGGGGTGCTTGGTGGGCGGAGCTTTTCACTTTGACCTTGTCTGTCTATCCGCATGAGAAAACACCCTGAGCTATAGGCAGCCTCTGCTGGGGTTACTGAGCTGGTCAGCCCTGGCCACCACCTGAGTAGCCTGGGATATCTGCAGGAGAGGGCACTGAGCTGCTCCCGCTCAGAGATCTCCATGAGGTCGCGTGCAAATTAGCAAAAGGTGCCCCAGGTCCTCGTGCTCCTGGCTCACTGGAGTAGAGTGTAGACTGCACTCCGGCAACCCCAGCGAGGGGCTGGGGCACAACCAGCACAGCACAGCAAGAGCAGATGTGGGGAGGCCGGGAGGGGAGGGGCTGGAATGTAGGGGTGTGGTCGCACCTCTCTCTGCCTCCTTCCGGCAGTGGGAGTTTGTGTGTGTGGGGTTCTGCCCTCACTAACCCACCCCCTTTTCCCATCCCAGCTCAGCCAAACCCCTGGACCTGACTGCCCCATCTTCCTGCCCAGTGATTCAGAGTGGGACTGGCTGCAGGCCAAGACCTGGGTACGCTATGCTGAGTTCTACTGCCACGAGGCCATCGCGCACCTGCTGGAGACCCACCTCATTGGCGAAGCCTTCTGCCTGGCCATGCTCAGGCACCTGCCCATGTGCCACCCTCTCTACAAGGTATGGGCCCGGGGTGGGGGCTCAGCAGTCAGAGGGAATCCAGTAGGCCCTGGAGGCATCTGGAAACACACCGGAACTGGTCTGGTGTTGCACAGGGGCGATGCCAAGGCCCTCTGGGGGGCATCCTCACCTCTCTCATTACCCTTCTTGCTTTCCTGCCCAGCTCCTCATTCCCCACACCCGCTTCACTGTCCAGATCAACAGCATCGGGCGGGCCCTTCTCCTTAATGAGGGCGGGCTCTCCGCCAGGGTAAGAGTTCTGCTTCCAGTCCCAACAGGAGTCCTGCTCCCCTCTGGCCTTTGCAGTTAGACTTTACACTTGCCTTGGGATCCTGGGGTGACAGGGAGGGAGGGGACGAGTTAGGTGGGCACAGTGCATATCAGGGCACAAGAGCAGGAGCTGGGTGCTCTGGCCTGGACCGAGAGAGTTTCTGGGGCTAGGACGCTGGAACACCCTGGTTGTGTCTGAGCTCTGGGGAGCAATTCTGGCGGGTGCCCCTCAGGCTCCAGGCTCTGCATCCTCCCTCGCAGGCCATGAGCCTGGGCCTGAAGGGCTTTGCAGAGGTGATGGTGCGGGCTTTGTCTGAGCTTACCTACGACAGCCTCTGCGTCCCCAATGACTTCGTGGAGCGTGGGGTCCAGGACCTGCCTGGGTACTATTTCCGCGATGACAGCCTGGCAGTGTGGGATGCGATGGAGAGGTGAGGTCGGGACAGCAGTGGGGGCACATGGGAGGACCCCCGGGGTGTTGTTGGGAGTATGGGAGATTCGGCAGCCTGAGCCTGGTGTCGTCCTGAGCCTTGGGCTTGGAGTGAGGGGCTGGGCTCTCTGTGTCCTTCCCATACCTTCTTCCTAGGCCTGATGGCTCCTTCCTCGCCCACCTCTGATGACCAGACCTCTTCTGGGTTCTGAGCTGCCTGGGGCACCACCCAATTAGAGGCAATCCTTGAGTGTCTTCTGAGCTTCCCAAGCCCCCTCTTCACCTCTGCCCCACAGGACTTGGTTCCCCCACAGGGTTGGGGCAGTTCTGGGGCCAGCCAAGGCCAGGGCAGCCCGCAGGAGGAGGGAGAAGCACAGTTATGGAGGGGGGAGGGGAGCTCCAAACTGAGGCCCTGTCCCCTGGTCAGGTATGTGACAGAGATCATCACCTATTATTACCCGAGTGACGCAGCTGTGGAGGGTGACCCGGAATTGCAGTGCTGGGTGCAAGAAATATTCAAGGAGTGTTTGCTAGGGCGGCAGAGCTCAGGTAAGGTGGGAGAGCTCAGTGTGGGGCTGGGGCTGAGGGGCGGTCCCCAGGCAGGTCCATCAGGGTGCTCCCGGTCTAGGCAGAGACTGTCTCCCTGTGGGTTGAAGGAGGCCAAAGCACAGGCCTGAGATCTCCTCAGGGCTCTACCCTGGCCTCCTTTGGAGCAGCGGCATCTTAGAGAGGGTGGGAAAGAAAACATGATTGATCTTGAGTGTCTAAGTTCAAACAATGTGGGGCGTCTCTGGAGAGGCCTACGGAGGTCCCAGCCCCTCATCCTGGAAACAAACCTCTGTACACTGAGAAAGGGAGAGTGAGTTCCAACAGGAAAGAGCACAGTGTGCTGGAGTGGGGGACACAGGAGAGGGGTAGAAGTGTCTGGGGATTATGCCACATGAACACCCTCAGCAAACATTTAGTGAGCAGCTGCAGTGTGATACTGGAATAGTTACTGAGGGGACAAAAGAGCAAGAGAAGTGAAGGCGTCTATCCTCAGGGCCTCATGGCCTGGGCTGGGGTGTTTTGCTCAGTGATGGATGGTTCTGCTAAGGTGGGTCTGAGGTGGTTCAGGGGAGCCTAGAGAGGGGGCTAGGGCTGGGATGGTGGAAACAGTGGGAGTGGGGAACAGCAAGCTAAGGTCACCTAATATCTAGCTAAGATCCATAGGATGAGCCAGTTAGAGAGATGACAGAGCTGGGTGAGCGGAAGTGAGGTGGTGATCAGGAGCTGTGTGTGGAAAGCCACATATAAAGGCCAGAGACAACATAGTGGATTTTGCTGACTGGAGTCCAATTCCCCAAAGCTGAAGCAATAGGCAGGCCCCCAGTGGGCTGAGGGTGAAGTCATGACAAAACAGGGGGTCACTGAAAGGTTTGCAAGGAGAACAGACTTATAATTTACTCTGTGGTCAGGGGACAGTTCGGGAAACCCCAGAGGGAGATAATAGGAACTTGACCAGGATGAGGGCTGTGGGTTGAAGAGAATTCCAGAGCCACTTAGTGATTGATTGGTGTGGGTTTGGGCATGGGATTGGGGTAGGGAGAGAGAGAGAGAGGGGCCAAGCGTGACTCTCAGGATTGGGACTTTGTCACTAGGTGTGTATTCCCCCTTGAGTTGGCGACCTAGAGAGGAGGAGGGATTTGTGAGCATAGTATGAGCTTAGTTTCAATGTGAGAAGCTTTGGTGATCCACGGTCACCATGGCAACCGCATGGTGTTGACAGGAAATCAGGAAGCAGTTTGGTCTGGAAGAGGTGGGAGGGCTGGGGCCAGGTGGCAGAAAAACCCTTCCAGAGCACTGTCTCAAAGCAGGGTGGGGGTAGGGATACTAGCTGGGGCAGGAAAGCCAGGACTCTTCCAAAAAGAGAGCCGACTCCCACCTCCGACCCTCAGGCCTGGGACCAGAGGTGTCGTCCCTTAGGGGAGCTGAGGGTCTCAGCTCAGGCAGATGGCAAAAACAGCCTGTGAGGACAGCCTGGGCCAACCCTTCCCCCTACCCTCTGGGCGGACTGGGAGAGGAGGGTTACGGCCCCCAGAGGGCAGAGCAGGCAGGATGAGGATATAGGGGCGCTGCTTGGAGTCTTAGAGTGTTGTCAAGACTGTGTGAGCCCACTTGGAGGCGCATTCTGCCAGGCAGCCAGACTGGGGCAGGACTGATACTGTCTGGCTGTTTTCTGCCCTTCAGGCTTCCCCACGTGCTTGCGAACAGTGCCTGAGCTGATCCGCTACGTCACCATCATCATGTACACCTGCTCTGCCAGGCACGCAGGTGTCAACTCAGGCCAGGTACCCCCCCCTAAGTTGTGCCCCACCTCAAAGCCCATCACCCAGCATCCCGAGCCCCTCCTCAGCCAGTCTTGAGCAGAGTCCCAGAGTCCTGTCTAGACCTGTCTCAGCTGGACAAAGCCTTTCAGCTCAGACCCACCCGCAGCCCACCCCCAGCAACACAGTTTAAACCAGTCCAGCGCGGGCTCGGCCTGCTGGGGCAGCAGTCTAAGTCAGCCGTGGAGAGAGAGGTCAGAGCCAGGTGGACTGGAACCCCAGGGTGCTCTCTGATCAGGGCCCGCATCTACCCCTCCTGCAGCTGGAATTCACCTCTTGGATGCCCAACTTCCCCCCCTCCATGCGAAGGCCACCGATGGAGGCCAAGGGGCTCAGCACTCTGCAGACCTTCTTGGATACGCTGCCGGATGTGAAGACGACGTGCATTGTGCTCTTGGTTCTCTGGACGCTCAGCCGAGAGCCTGATGACAAGGTGTGGGGCCGGGTGGGGGGCACTGAGGGTAGACAGGGGGTCCGGAGGCAGGAAAGGCAATGATAGCTGGGTGTCAACAGCAGGGCTGGAAGGCTGCTGAAGAGGGCCCTGGAAGGTGGGCATGGGTCTGGCTTTGACCCAGTTTCCTGCTTGGTGCTGGCAGCGGCCTCTTGGCCACTTCCCTGACATCCACTTCGTGGAGGATGCACCTCGCAGGAGTATGGAGGCCTTCCGCCATCGCCTGAATCAGATCTCTCACGACATCCGCCAGCGCAATAAGTGCCTCCCCATTCCGTATAGTTATCTGGACCCGGTACTGATCGAGAGCAGCATTTCCATCTAGGACAGCTAACTCACCTCACCTCTTGCCCAATTTTATTTTCCAATAAAATTACTTCAAATGCTCATCCTGATGGGTCTGTGAGTGCCCATGGCACTGTGTGTGTGTGTGTGTGTGTGTGTGTGTGCATGTGTGCGCGTGTAGGCGCATAGGTTGGGGGCTTACACTGCGATGCTGTTTTCCACCACAGCAGGGTCCAGGTAGGTGTAGGGCAGTGTGAGGCCCTGGGAAGGCCCTGGTTCTGTTCCTGGATATCCAGGCCATGCTGTGCCAGGCTTCCTCAGTGAAGTGCTCATCTGGGTAGGTGCCCAGTTGTCACTGGGGACAGTGAGAGAGGTGTTAATGTGGCACCTCAGCCCCATCTTTTAACCCACAATGATTCTGGCAACTGAGTCCACCCAATCCCTGCCTGCCTAGCACAGCCAGATTACCCAAGACCCCTTCCATCTGAACATAGGCCACTCACCCATCTAGGCAAAAGACCATCAGTCTAAAAAAAACCTAAGCCACCTCAAGGCATGAGCACATTGAAGCCCAGATCACTCCAAGGTCCTCCTGCTAGGTGTCCACAGCACCCCAAACCACACCCATCTTTGTCCACTGAGTATACCCTGTCTTCTGCTGCTCCCCACTTCTCTGGAAGCTGAGGCCCCACCCATTCCTACCACAAGTTTTTAAATTGAATTCTTTATTGGTCCATTTTATATATACCTCATGATCACACTCAACATTGGGAAATGTATACCAGTATGTGACCCGAGTTAATTCTCATTTTTACACATATCCTACTCACTCTACAACCCCCCCCACTCCTACATACATATGCTTTCTTTTTTTAATCATATTTATTCTTTTTCCTCATTACTCTCCTCTACCCCTTTCTCTATGAATATTTCCTACTGCACAAAGTCTATCATACATACTAGAACTCATTTACACCTACAGACTCTCATACCAGAGAAAAGATATGATATTTATATCTGTGACCTATTTATTTCACTTATTAGTGTGTCCTTAGGGTATGTACATTTGAGTATAAATGACTCAAACTTATTGTTCTTTATGGCAGAGTAATACTCCATTTTATAAAAAAAAACCCCACATCTTCTTTATCCAGTCTCCATTTGATGGGCATTTGGGCTGTTTCCAAGATTCATATATTGCAAACTGAGCTGCTATGAATATGGGTGCACATATGTCTTTACGATGTCATTTCTTTAATTCTTTTTTTTTTTTAGACAGGGTCTCACTTTGTAGTTCAGGCTGGCCTTGAGCTCACTGTGTAGCTCAGGCAAGTCTGGAACTCAGCAATCTTCCTGTCTCTGCCTCCTGAGTGCTGGGATTATAGATCTGAGGCACCAAGCCCGGCATTTGTGGTATGTGGTACTGACTACTAGTGTACATGAGTCACCACACCCAGTATTGTGGTATGTGGTTTCATGGGATCGAACCAGAGACCTTGCGCTTGCTAGGCAGGCACTGGAACCACTGAGCTACATCTCCGGCCCAATTCTTTTCTTTTGAGTATATTCTTAGCATATGAATAGTAGGGTCAAATGGGATCTCTAATCCTACTCTTCTGAGGAATCTCCACACTGCTCTCCACAATGGTTGTACCAGACTACATTCCCACCAACACTGGAGAAAGTTTCCTTCCTCCCTGCAATCTTGTCAGCATTTATTTATTGCTGGTTAATTTCACAATAGCAGTCATTCTTTGCAGAGTGAGATGACATCTCAGTGGTTTTTTTTGAGACAGGGTCTCACTTTGTAGTTCAGGCTGGCCCTGAGCTCACTGTAGCCCAGGCAAACCTTGAATTCAAAGCAATTCTCCTGCCTCTGCCTCCTGAGTGGTGAGATTACAGGTGTGAGCCATCATGCCCGGTTAGATTGATTTTGGCTCCCAATTTCAGAGGCTTCATCCCATG
>PVIC010057457.1:0-10658 GCA_004025085.1 Thryonomys swinderianus
TGAAAGGCGGGGTAGGTTACAGATTGAGATGGATAATAGTGTCCCTGTGGATTTTCCTGCATATTCCGCATCAGTTTGCCAAGGAATGGTGAGGAGTATAGCTCGGATTATGCTGAGTGCTAGTGGTGTTGTACCTCTCCCTCCAGAATGGAGGCATTTGCTGAATTCAGCATTGGGGCTAGGGTTAGGGTTCGGATTCATGAGAGTGGTACTGTATGTTGACTATTCCTGTGGATTGGGCTTCCTAACCTCTAGTGAGGTTGAAGTCTACTGTCAGTTTTGGAGTTAGCATTAGTGCGTTGTACATAAACCCTAATATAGGGCTTCATGTGTCAGGGAGATTGTGGTTTCAGGCCAAGGAGTGGGAGTTGTGACTCTGTGAGTGTGACCCCGTTCTGTATTTCACTGTCAAATATATGGTAATAGCCATGATTCTCTTTCTTGATCAACAGGTTTTGCAATGCCTTGAGTGTTAGACCTCATGTAACCGCAGGCTCTGGCCGTTGGGTTAGGCTGCCAGTCAGAATTCATAAAAAACACAAGCCAATTGTTGTTTTGGCGATTCCTGTGCATTTTTTATGTAGTTGTCTTGTCCATGCTGTGGATCGGAGGAAGATTATGCAGTGTGTATGATGGAGGTAGTGTCGGGTTGATATTGTAAGCTTGAACAGAAGGGTAGGTTTCAGATTGAGATTGAGAATTTTGTCACTGTTGTTTTACTTGCGTATTCAGCATAAGTTTGCCAAGGAATTGTGAGGAGTATAGCTCGGATTATGTTGAGAGCTATTGGGGTTGTACCTCTGCCTTGAGAATGGAGGCCTTTGCTGAATTCAGCATTGTGGCTAGGGTTACGGTTAGGATGTGCGAGAGTGGTACTGTCATTTGGACCATTCCTGTGGATTGGGCTTCTGAAAGTATAGGGTGGATGGAGGGTACTGGAAAGATTGGAGTTACCATTAGTGCATTGTGCATGTACCCTAATATAGGGCTTCATGTGTCAGGGAGATTGTGAGCTCAGGCCAAGGACTGGGAGTGGTGAATCCGTGCGAGTGACACAGTTCTGTATTTCACTGTCAAATACATGCTGATAAACACGATTCATTTACTGGATCAATATTTTGTGAAATGGCCTGTGTGTTAGGCCTCATGGAAGTGCAGGATCTTACCCTTGGGTTAGGATGCCAGTCAGAATTCAGAAAAGCACAAGTCCAAGGGTTGTTTTGGCGATACCTCTGCATTTTTCATGCAGTTGTCTTAAGAGTGGCGCGGACCGGAAGAAGAATATGCCGATTGAATGATGGAGATAGAGTGCGCTTTAGAGTATAAGGTTGAAAGGTATGCTAAGGATCAGATTGAAGTGAGAATAGTGTCAGTGTGGATTTTCTCGCATATTCAGCATCAGTTTGCCAAGGAATGGGGAGGAGTGTAGCTCGAATTATGCTGAGAGCTGGTGGAGTTGTACATCTACGGCCAGAATGGAGGCATTTGCTGATTTCAGCATTGTGGCTAGGGTTAGTGTTAGGATTTGTGAGAGTGGTACTTTCATTTTGAATATTTCCTAAGGATTGGGTTTCCTAAATTTATCGTGAGTTTGAAGGGTACTGTCAGAATTGACGTTAGCATTAGCGCGTTGTGCATATACCCCTGTATAGGGCTTCATTAGTCAGGGAGATTGTTGGCTCAGTACAGGGAATTGGAGTTGTTTTGGAGATTCCTGTGCATTTGTCATGGAGGTTTCTTGTCAGTGGCAAGTTTGAGAGGAAGAATATGCAGAGTGTTTGATGAAAGTATAGTGAGCTTCAGAGTGTAAGGTTGAAAGGAGGTAGGGTTCAGATTGAGATTGAGAATTGTGTCACTCTGGATTTTCTTGCGTATTCAGCAGCAGTTTGCCAAGGAATGGTGAGGAGTGTAGCTCGGATTATTTTGAGAGCTAGTGGGGTTGTACCTCTCCCTCAAGAATGGAGGCTTTTGCTGAATTCAGCATTGTGCCTAGGGATAGGGTTAGGATTCGTGAGAGTGGGACTGTTATTTTGACTCTTCCTTTGGATTGGGCTTCCCACACTATAGTGATTATGAAGGCTACTGTCAGGATTGTCATTACCATTATTTTGTTGTGCATATACACTAATGTAGGGTTTCATGTGTCAGGGAGATCGTGGGCTCAGCCCAAGGACTGGGAGTTGTGACTCTGTGGGAGTGACACAGTTCTGTATTTCACTGTCAAATATATGGTAAAAGCCTGATTCACTCTCTTGATCAAGACGTTTTCAAATGTCCTGTTTGTCAGGCCCGAGGTACCTGCAGGCTCTTGCCCTTGGCTTAGGCTCCCAGTCAGAATTCATAAAACCACAAGTCCAAGTGTTGTTTTGGAGATTCCTGTGCATTTGTCACTCAGTTTTCTTGTTAGTGGCACTGTGCAGAGGAAGAATATGCAGAATGTATGATGGAGGTAGAGTGGGGTTGAGAGGGCAATGTTGAATGGCGGGTGTAGGTTTTAGCTTGAGATCGAGAATGGTGTCACTGCGGTTTTCCTTGCGTATTCAGCATCAGTTTCCCAAGCTATTGTGAAGAGTATAGGTTGGATTATGCTGAGAGGTAGTGTGGTTGTACCTCTCCCTCCAGAATTTAGGCTTTTTCTGAATTCAGCATTGTGCCTAGGGTAAGGGTAAGGATTGTTGAGACTGGTCTTGTCATTTTGACTATTCCTGTGGATTGGGCTTCCTAAACTATAGTGAGGGTTTAGGGTACTGTCAGGATTGAGGTTTGTATTAGTGTGTTGTGCATACACCCTGATATAGGGCTTCATGCGTCAGAAGATTGTGGGCTCAGGCCAGGAGTGGGAGTTGTGACTCTGTGGGAGTGATACTCTTCTGTATTTCACTCCCAAATATATGGGAATAGCCAAAATTCTATTTCTTGATCAACACGTTTTGAAATGTCCTATGTGTTCTTCCTGAGCTACCTGCAGACTCTGCCTTTGTGTTACGCTGCCAGTCAGAATTCAAAAAAACACAGTCCTAGGGTTGTTTTGACGATTCCTGTTCATTTTTCATGCAGTTGTCTTGTCAATGGCATGAAACTGCAGATGAGTATACAGATTGTATGATGGAGGTAGAGTGGGGTTGAAAGTGTAAGTTTGACAGGTGGGGTAGGGTTCAGATTGAGATGGAGAATAATGTCACTGTGGATATTCTTGCGTATTCTGCATCAGTGTGCCAAGGAATGGTGAGGAGTATAACTCCGATTATACTGAGAGCTAGTGGGGTTGTACCTCTCCCTCCATAATGGAGGCATTTGCTGAATTCAGCATTGTGGCTAGGGTTAGGGTTAGGATTCGTGCGAGTGGTACTGTCATTTTTACTTTCCTATGGATTCTGCTTCCTAAATTTTCATGAGGATGATGGGTACTGTCAGGATTTCAGTTAGCATTAGTGCGTTGTGCATATAGCCCTGTATAGGGCTTCAGAGTCAGGGAGATTGTTGGCTCAGTGCAAGATCTGGGAGTTTTGACTGTGTGGGAGTGATATAATTCTGTATTTCACTGCAAATATATGGTAATAGCCACGATTCTCTTCCTTGTTCAACAGGTTTAGAAATGTCCTCTGTGTTAGGCCTGATATACCTCCAGGCTCTTGCCTTTTGGTGAGGCTGCCAGTCAGAATTCAGAAAAAAACTAGTCCAAGTGTTGTTTTGGAGCTTCCTGTGCTTTTTTCATGGAGTTTTCTCATCAGTGGCAACTTTCAGAGGAAGAATATGCAGAGTGTTTGATGGAGGTATAGTTGGCTTTTGAGTGTAGTTTGAAAGGAGGTGTACGGTTCAGATTGAAATCGAGAAAGGTGTCACTCTGGATTACCTTGTATATTCAGGATCAGTTTGCAAAGGAATGGTGAGGAATATAGCTCGGATTATGCTGAGACCTAGTGGGGTTGTACTCCCTCAAGAATGGAGGCTTTTGCTGAATTCAGCATTGCGCCTAGGGTTAGGGTTATGATTCGTGGGAATGGTACTGTCATTTTAAATATTCCTGTGGATTGGGCTTCCTAAACTATAGTGAGGATGAAGGGTACTATCAGGAATGAATTTATTATTGGTGCGTTGCGCACATAGCCTGATATACAGCTTTATGCGTCAGGGAGATTTTGTGCTCAGGGCAAGGACTGGAAGTTGTGACTGCGGGAGTGATACACTTCTGTAATTCACTGCAAAATATATGGTAATAGCCACGATTCTCTTCCTTGACCAACAGGTTTTGAAATGTCCTCTGTGTTAGGCCTGAAGTACCTGTCGGCTCTTGCCTTTTGGTAAGCCTGCCAGTCAGAATTCAGAAAACCACAAGTCCAAGGGTTGTTATGGAGATTCCTGTGCATTTGTCATGAAGTTTTCTCATCGGTGGCAACTTTCAGAGGAAGAATATGCAGAGTGTTTCATGGAGGTATAATTGGCTTTTGAGTGTAGGTTGAAAGGAGGGGTACGGTTCAGATTGAGATCGAGAATGGTGCCACTCTGGATTTCCTTGCGTATTCAGCATCAGTTTGCAAAGCAGTGGTAAGGAGTATAGCTCGCATTATGCTGAGACCTAGTGGGGTTGTACTTCTCCCTCAAGAATGGAGGCTTTTGCTGAATTCAGCATTGCACCTAGGGTTAGGGTTATGATTCGTGAGAGTTGTACTCTCATTTTGAATATTCCTGCGGATTGGGCTTCCTAAACTATAGTGAGGATGAAGGGTACTATCAGGATTGCAGTTCTTATTAGTGCGTTGTGCATATAGCCTTATATAGGTCTTCATGCGTCAGGGATATTTTGTGCTCAGGCCAAGGACTGCGAGTTGTGACTCTGTGGGTGTGATACACTTCTGTAATTCACTGCAAAATATATGGTAATAGCCACGATTCTTTTTCTTGATCAGGTTTTGAAATGTCCTCTGTGTTAGGCCTTAGGTACCTGAAGGCTCTTGCCCTTGGGTTAGGCTGCCAGTCAGAATTCAGAAAATCACAAGCGCAAGAGTTGTTTTGGAGATTCCTGTGCATTTGTTATGGAGTTGTCTTGTCAGTTGCAAGTTTCAGAGGAAGAATATGCAGAGTGTTTGCTGGAGCTATAGTGGGCTTGAGAGTGTAAGGTTGAAAGGAGGGGTAGGGTTCAGATTGAGATTGAGAATGGTGTCACTCTGGATTTTCTTGCGTATTCTGCATCAGTGTGCCAAGGAATGGAGTGGAGCATAACTCAGATTATACTGAGAGATTGTGGTGTTGTACATCTCCCTCCAGAATGGAGGCATTTGCTAAATTCAGGATTGTGGCTAGGGTTAGGATTCGGATTCATGAGAGCAGTACTGTCATTTTGACTATTCCTGTCGATTGGGCTTCCCAAACTCTAATGAGCATGAAGTCTACTGTCAGTATTGGAGTTAGCATTAGTATGTTGTGCCTATACCCTAATATAGGGCTTACTGTGTCAGAGATATTGTGGGTTCAGGCCAAGGACTGGGAGTAGTGACTCTGTGAGAGTGACACCATTCTGTATTTCACTGTCAATTATATGGTAATAGCCACGATTCCCTTCCTTGATCAACAGGTTTTGATATGTCCTGTGTGTTAGACCTCATGTAACTGCAGGCTCTGGTCCTTGGGTTAGGCTGCCAGTCAGTATTCAGAAAAAAACAAAAGCCAGGTGTTATTTTGGCGATTCCTGTGCGTTTTTCATGCAGTAGTCTTGTCTGTGCTGCGGATCGGAGGAAGATCATGCAGAATATATGATGGAGGTAGAGTCGGGTTTAGAGGATAAGGTTGAATGGTGGGGTAGGGTTCAGACTGAGATTGAGAATGGTGTCACTGTGGATTTACTTGCCTATTCAGCATCAGTTTGCCAAACAATGGTGAGGAGTATAGCTCAGATTATGCTGAGAGTTAGTGGGGTTGTACCTCTCCCTCCAGAATGCAGGCATTTGATGAATTCAGCACTGTGGCTAGAGTTAGTTTTAGGATTCGTGGGAGTGGGACTTTCATTTTGACTATAACTGTGGATTGGCCATCGGAAACTGTAGTGAGGATGAAGGGTAGTGTCAAGTTTTTAGTTAGCAATAGTGTGTTGTGCATATACCCTAATACAGGGCTTCATGTGTCAGGGAGATTGTGGGCTCAGGCCAAGGATTGGGAGATTTTACTCTGGGGGAATGACACAGTTCTGTATTTCACTGTCAAATACATGGTAATAAACACGATTCTCTTTCTTGATCAACAGGTTGTGAAATGTCCTGCGTGTTAGGACTCATGTAAGTGCAGGATCTTGCCCTTGGGTTTGGCTTCCAGTCAGAATTCTTTAAAACACAAGTCCAAGGGTTGTTTTGGGGATTCCTGTGCATTTTTCATGCAGTTGTCTTGAGAGTGGGGTGGACCAGAAGAAGAATATGCAGAGTGAATGATAGAGGTAAAGTGCGGTTGATAGTGTAAAGTTGAAAGGTGTGGTAGATTTCAGATTGAGATCGAGAAGGTGTTACTGTGGATTTTCTTGAGTATTCAGCATTAGTTTGCCAAAGAATGGTGAGGAGTGAGGCTCGCATTATGATGAGAGTAGTGGAGTTGTACGTCTCCTTCCAGAATGGAGACATTAGCTGAATTCAGCATTGGGGCTAGGGTTAGTGTTAGGATTCGTGAGAGTGGTGCTGTCATTTTGAGTATTTTCTATGGATTAGGCTTCCTAAAATTATCCTGAGGATGAAGCGTACTGTTAAAATGGATGTTAGCATTTTAGCGTTGTGCATATACCCCTGTATATGGCTTCATGAGTCAGGGAGATTGTTTGCTCAGTGCAAGGTCTGGGAGTTTTTTTCTGTGGCAGTGATACACTTGTGTATTTCACTGTAAAATATATGGCAGTCGTCACGATTTTCTGTCTTGATCAACAGGTTTTGAAATGTCGTATGTGTTAGGCCTTCTGTACATGCAGGCTCTTTCCCATTGTTTAGGCTGCCCGGCATAATTCAGAAACACACAAGTGCAAGTGTTGTTTTGGAGATTCCTGTGCATTTGTCATGTAGTTGTCTTTTCAGTGGCAATTTTAGAGGAAGAATATGAAGAGTGTTTCATGGAGGTATAGTGGGCTTGAGAGTGTAAGGTTCAAAGGCGGGGTAGGGTTCACATTGAGATCGAGAATGTGGCACTCTGGATATTCTTGCGGTTTCAGCATCACTTTCCCAAGGAATGCTGAGGAGTATAGCTCGGATTATGCTGAGAGCTAGTAGGGTTGTACCTCTCCTTTGAGAATGGAGGCTTTTGATGAATACAGCATTGTGCCTAGGGTTAGGCTTAGGATTTGTGAGAGTGGTAATATCATTTTGAGCATTCCTGTGGATTGGGCTTCAAAACTATAGTGGGGATGAAGGGCACTGTCATGTTTGCAGTTAGCATTAGTGCGTTGTGCATATACCCCTGTATAGGACTTCATGAGTCAGGGAGATTGTTGGCTCAGTACATGGTCTGGGAGTTTTGCCTCTGTGGGAGTGATACACTTCTGTAAATCGCTGCAAAATTTATGGTAATAGCCATGATTCTCTTTCTTGATCAGGAGGTTTTGAAGTGTCCTCTGTGTTAGGCCTGAGGTTCCTGCAGGCTTTTGCACTTTGGTTAGGCTGCCAGTCAGAATTCAGAAAACCACAAGTTCAAGCTTTCTTTTTTTTTTCTTGGAGATTCCTGTGCATTTGTCATGGAGTTGTCTTGTCAGTGGCAAGTTTTAGAGGAAGTATATGCAGAGTGTTTGATGGAGGTGTGATGGGCTTTAGAGTGTAAAGTTGATAGGTGGGGTAGGGTTCAGATTGAGATCGAGAATGGCGTCACTCTGGATTTTCCTGCGTATTGAGCATCAGTTTGCCAAGGAATGGTTTGGATTATAGCTCGGATGATGCTGAGAGCTAGTGGGTTGTACCTCTCCCTCGAGAATGGAGGCTTTTGCTGAATTCAGCATGGTGGCTAGGGTTAGGGTTAGGATTCGTGAGAGTGGTACTGTCATTTTGACTATTCCTGTGGATTGGGCTTCTGAAACTACAGTGAGAATGAAGGTTAGTGTCAAGTTTGGAGGTAACATTAGTTCATTGTGCATATACCCTAATATAAGGCTTCATGTGTCAGGGAGATTGTGGGCTCAGGCCAAGGACTCGGAGTTGTGACTCTGTGGGAGTGACACACTTCTGCATTTCCCTGTCAAATATATGGTATTAGCCACGTTTCCCTTTCTTGATCAACAGGTTTTGAAATGTCCTGTGTGTTAGGCCTCATGTAACTGCAGGCTCTTGCCCTTGGTTTAGGCTCCCAGCCAGAATTCAGAAAAAACACAGGTGCAAGAGTTGTTTTGGCAATTCCTGTGCATTTTTTCATGCAGTTGTCTTGAGAGTGGTGCGGATCAGAAGAAAAATGTGCAGAGTGAATGATGGAGGTAGAGTGCAGTTGAGAGTGTAAGGTTGAAAGGCGTGGTAGGGTTCAGATTGAGATCAAGAATTGAGTCACTGTGGATTTTCTTGCGTATTCAACATCAGTTTGCCAAGGAATTTTGAGGAGTATAGCTCGGATTATGCTGAGAGCTAGTTGAGTTGTACCTCTCCAGCCAGAATAGAGGCATTGGCTGAATTCAGCATTGTGGCTAGGGTTAGTGTTAGGATTCGTGAGAGTGGTACTGTCATTTTGACTATTTCCTATGGAATGGGCTTCTTAAACTTATCGTGAGGATGAAGGGTACTGTCAGGATTGGAGTTAGCATTAATGTGTTGTGCATATACCCCTGTATAGAGCTTCATGAGTCAGGGAGATTGTTGGCTCAGTACATGGTCAGGGAGTTTTGACTCTTGTGAATGATACATTCTGTATTTCACTTAAAATATATGGTTATAGCCATGTTTCTCTCTCTTGATCAACAGGTTTTCAAATGTCCTGTGTGTTTGGCCCGAGGTACCTGCAGGCTCTTGCCTTTCATGTAGGCTGCCAGTCAGAATTCAGAAAACCACAAGTCCAAGTGTTGTTTTGGAGAGTCATGTGCATTTCTCACGCAGTTATCTTATCAGTGGAACGTTGCAGAGGATTAATATGGAAAATGTATGACGGAGGTTGAGTGGGGTAGATAGTGTAAGGTAGAAATGCGGAGAAGGTTCAGCTTGTGATCAACAGTGGTGTTATTGTGGATTTTCTTGCGTATTCAGCATCAGTTTGCAAGCAATTGTGAGGAGTATAGCTCGGATTAGGCTGAGAGCTAGTGGTGCTGTACCTCTCCCTCCAGAATGGAGGCATTTGCTAAAAGCATTGTGGCTAGGGTTAGGGTTAAGATTCGTGAGAGTGGTACTGTCATTTTGAGTATTCCTATGGACTGGGTTTCCTAAATTATCGTGAGGATGGAGGGTATTGTCAGGATTGGAGTTAGTATTAATGCGTTGTGCATATACCCCTGTATAGCTCTTCAAGAGTCAGGGAGCTTGTTGGCTCAGTGCAAGGTGAGGGAGGTTTGACCCTGTGGGAGAGACACACATGTGTATTTCACTGTAAAATATATAGTAATAGTCACGATTCTCTTTCTTGATCAACAGGTTTTGAAATGTCCTGTATGTTAGGCCTTCTGTACATGCAGGCTCTTTCCCGTTGGTTAGGCTGCCCAGCAGAATTCAGAAAAACACAAGTGCAAGTGTTGTTTTGGAGATTCCTGTGCATTTGTCATAGAGTTGTATTTTCAGTGGCAATTTTAGAGGAAGAATATGCAGAGTGCTTGATGGAGGTATAGTGGGCTTGAGAGTGTAACGTTCAAATGAGGGGAAGGGTTCAGATTGATATCGGGAATGTGGCACTCTGGATTTCCTTGCGGTTTCAGCATCACTTTTCCAAGGAATGCTGAGGAGTATGGCTCGGATTATGCTGAGAGCTAGTAGGGTTGTACCTCTCCTTTGAGAATGGAGGCTTTTGATGAATACAGCATTGTGCCTATTGTTAGGCTTAGGATTCGTGAGAGTGGTACTGTCATTTTGACTATTCCTGAGGATTGGGCTTCCAAAACTATAGTGGGGATGTAGAGCACTGTCATGGTTGGAGTTAGCATTAGTGCGCTGTGCATATACCACTCTATAGGACCTCATGATTCAGGGAGATTGTTGGCTCAGTACATGGTCTGGGAGTTTTGCCTCTGTGGGAGTGATACACTTCTGTAGTTCACTGCAAAATATATGGAAATAGCCATGATTCTCTTTCTTTATCAGGAGGTTTTGAAATGTCCTGTGTGTTAGGCCTGAGGTACCTGCAGGCTCTAGCCCTTTGGTTAGGCTGTCAGTCAGAATTCAGAAAACCACAAGTTCAAGTGGTGCTTTTGGAGATTCCTGTGCATCTGTCATGGAGTTGTCTTGTCAGTGCAAGTTTTAGAGGAAGAATATGCAGAGTGTTTGATGGGGGTATGATGGGCTTGAGAGTGTAAAGTTGAAAGGCGGGGTAGTGTTCGGATTGAGATCGAGAATGGCGTCACTCTGGATTTTCTTGCGTATTCAGCATCAGTTTGCCAAGGAATGGTTTGGATTATAGCTCGGATGATGCTGAGAGCTAGTGGGTTGTACCTCTCCCTCGAGAATGGAGGCTTTTGCTGAATTCAGCATGGTGGCTAGGGTTAGGGTTAGGATTCGTGAGAGTGGTACTGTCATTTT
>PVIC010057458.1:0-10657 GCA_004025085.1 Thryonomys swinderianus
TATACATGCTCTTTTATTTTCTTTCTGTATCATATTTATTCCTTCCCCTCATCACATTCCCACACCAAGTTTCCTATAGAAATATTCCACTCTATAAAAGCTGTCCTACTTTCTAGAACTCATTTGCATCTACAGGACTAACACCATTCTTTTGAGGATTTTCCATTGAAATTCTTGGTCTGTGAAACAAAATCCAGAAAAAGTGTTGCTTGACCTATTTGTCAAACAAATGAAGACCTAGACAGATCGGTACCTAAACCCCAATGGCACCTGCAATTATACCTAGTCCTTCTGTTGCCTGACCATATTCTTCTGGACTTGACAAATTTCAGGTAACCACTAGAGCCCAAGACCTCAGTCTGGCATATCTCTAAGCAGCAGGTGACTGTAGCTATGAGTATTCCCCAAAGGCTAAGAACTTTCACCATTGCCTATAGTCATGTTCCAGGTTCTCAGTCCATACACTGGGTATCCTGTGTGTACCAGTGAAACAAGCCAAACTACCAGCTCTGTTGCATTTGGGTGGAGCCTTGTGTTATTAGAACGAAGAGTGTCTAAAATGTGACTAATAAGAGTTTAAGGGAGGATTGTTTTCCAAAGAAGTGTTATACTATTGTCACTTAAAAATATCGTGGTTTTCCAAAGCTCTTGCAACTTTGCAGATAGTTCAGTCTATAGTCACTCTAATCAGCTCAGTCAGGAAAACAAGCCACTATATCTACTTCAAACAGAAAGAGGTGACTGTTTTGTTTGTGATGAGGTCTCTCATATGTTGCCCACCTTGACCTTGAATTCATGATCCTCATAGCTCCCCTATCTAGTAGCTGGAACCTCAGACATATGCCACTGCACCTAGCTGAGAAAGACTCTAATTCTAGAAAATGTTGAAAAGGTGTTGGAAAGAGTAGAGTAGGAGAGAAAGGATGGAATGTTGCCCAGAGATGAAAAGGCATCTGCTATCACATGGAGGTTTTTCTGTGGCCAGTGCAAAAGCTCCACTTTCATAGAAGAGGCACCATAAAGCAAGTGTCAAATGTGCCACTGAGTTACCTCCACTAGTGCTGCACCAGAATAGATTTCTTTTATTGCTTTTCGGCCTTTTGGCTAAGATCAAATGCAGAATGTATTCCTTTCTTCCACCAGTAACTCCCATTTGTCAGTCTCAAATGGAAACTAGTTGGTAAAGGACCTGGGAAAATGGAGCATATAGATTCAGAGCCTTGCAATTATAAGAGTATTACAGAGGAAGGACCAGGGACTTAGTTCAGTGGTTCTGGCACATGCCTTGTAAGCACAAGGTCTGGAGTTTGATCCCCAGTATAAAAAAAAAAAAAGAGTAGTAAAGAGGAAGTGAACCGATAATAAAACAAGTGGCAGGGTAACAGTTATATGCTAACTAGCTGGATGTTAAATGATTTTAAATCAATTATATTTGTTAGAAAATTACTTGCAAATGGACTGGAGAAGCAGATAATACTAATTAATCTCTTCCTGTCTCTTGGGAAATCTTGCTGTTGAGACTTATTAGGATGATAGTAACACCAGGCCAAGATCAGAAGTCAACGGTGGTTGAGAGGGTCAGGGATTTAGCTCAAGTGGTACAGCACCTACATTGGAGGCACAACAGCCCAAATTTGATCCCTGGTCTGTGTGTGTGCATGCGCGCGCGCGCACACACACACACACACACACACACACCACACACAATGGGTGAGAAAGGGAAAAATGGGCAATATAGGACAAGACTCAGGAAGACACACAGACAACTGACATGATGAAAAGCAGCATGGATTTTAAAAATAATTCATCTTTCCATCAGGAAACTTTTCATCTTCAAAATGGGGGATGAGAGAGGAGTACCACCATGAAAACATTTCCACTTGGCCTGAGGGTATGTCTCAGTGATAGACCACTTGGCTTGGTGTGTCCATGAGCTTCAATTCAATTTCCAGTGCTCAAAGGAAAACTTTCCTTTTGTCTAAATAGCAAGAGTCAATGAGATGCCCAGGAACAAAAAATCTCTTACTAATTGTATGTAGTTTCTTTCAAAATGGAAGAAGAGTGAGTCACCAAAAATGCAAAAGCTACATAAATTAACAGACTTGAATGTCTTTAGACAACTTACTGAAACACCAGAGCAAGTGTTGTGTCCCCAAATTAACTTTCTTTCATTTACTACATAGGCACATCCATAAACATTTGTAGAAGACTTACGTACTGCTGGGTATGGTGGTGCACACCTGTAATTCCAGCACTCAGGAGGCTGAGGCAGAAGGATCCGCAAGAGTTCAAGGTCAGCCTGAACTACATAGTGACAACCTGTCTCAAAAAAGGAAATAAGACTCATGTTTCATCATTTGATATCTGATGTAGAACCAGGTTTAATTTCAGTTTCATCTACTCTTACTCAGATTCATAGAGGGCTTTGTTAGATTTCACTAGGATTCTGTGGCTGTAATTGTATAACTAAAAAGTGAGTTACTTCCTATTTTGTTAGCTGAAATATTCAAGAAAAATGATTCAAAGGATGATTGTTGACATGGTAAACATGTAGGGATTATTACAAAGATTGTTTTGAAAATTCTACCACATAGTGAAGTGCATTTAATTTTAAAATTCAAGACAGTAGTTTTCAAAGTCAGTTTTGCTCCTTGCCAGGGTATATGTGTATGTATGTGCAGACACATTAAATTTATGAGTAAACTTTGTGAAATATCACCTTGATTTTTCCCCAGAATTAGGGAGTTATGAAATTTGGTATAGATTCCTGGGATATCATTTTCAAAAAGCTGCCCCTTGCTGTCAACATGAAATGTGTACTACATAGCCAAGGAAAACTAACATTTACAAAGATAATAAAATAGTCTCATATATATGCATTGAATTTTTTCACTGGTGATAAAAGGAAAAATGTGATTAGATATTTTTCTTGAATTTGTATACAATTCTCTTCCAGAACTCCTGGGCCTGAGATAGTCAATCTATTTTATAATTACACCTCCTAAGAAAACAACTAAGAGGTAAAAGCAATATAAGGGACCCTTGACTAAAGAACTCAATTTGTTTGAGAGGTCTGGTTGTAATTGGAATTGGTCACTGGTAGGTGTTGGCTTTTGTACACAGCCTCAAAGTCTCTCTCCTGTGTACAGGCAGATCTCAGTTTCCTTAGAGAGACAACAACCCAGGATTTGTCAACCCCACACAGAAAAGGATGTTGTACTGCTCCTTCCAGAACTTTTACAGCATTGAATCTATATTTGAGACTACCTGGAAGCATAAGCAGCCAACATTTTGAGCCATAACTCAAGATTTGTTTATAAATTAAAACTAAAATTCTGGTTATAAACTAAATTGTTAATATGTCAAGCTGGTCATAACTTGAGGATCCACATACATTATTGTATTAGTTTGTGTAGCTTAAACTTCCCCATTCTCTTCTTGGAGAATGGGGAATTCAAAACACTTTCATGAACTGGGCTTGTTAGCACATGCTTATAATCCCAACACTCTGGGATACTGAGTGAGGACAGCAGTCTAACCCTTGCTTAGGGAGTTTAGCAACTTAATGAGATTCTGTCTCAAAGAAAGACATAAATATAGTGCTGGGGATATAGCTCAGTGTGAAGACCCTAAAGTCAGTCCCTAATATTACACACACAAAAAAATCGTAGAGTACTGCCTAACGGCCTTAAATGGATCATCTCACAGACATCACATCTTCAACTCCCTTCAGGCAGTAGGCACAGGTAGGTTCATACTGCACAGGCTGTCCTGGTTTGTTGAAATTGGAATGTGTAAGCATGTGTTCTTACGTGGTAGAGAAGACTTGGAAAATCTGATTAAGGTTAAGGGTCCTGAAATGAAGAGAATACTCTTCAGGTGGAGGTCTGATCACATGATCCTTAAAAGTGAAGGACCTTTATCCCAGCTGTAGTCAGTGGGAGTTGTGACTGGGGACAAAGGAAGATACAGCATTGTGGGCTGTGATGATAGAGAAAAGGTGCCATGAATCACAGAATGTGGGACTGAATGAAGCAAGGAAATAGACCTTACCTGAAAGCCTCCAGAAGACCGTTGTGCACACCTTGATTTGAACTCAAACCTGTGTCTGGCTTTTGACATCAGAAGTATAAGGTATAACTGTGTATTATTTTAAACTATTGGGGTTTTCTGGGTTGGGGTTGGTAATTTGTTATTTCACCAATATAAAACAAATATAGCTATAAGACCACTGGCCTAAATCCTCTTGACCAAATTTTTGCTTTTTCCTTGGGATCCTCAATACTGCCCAAAAGGATAGCTCTTGCTACACACTATTCCAACACCAGCTAGCTCTGGCTCTGATAGGTCCTTTCCCAAAGAGTGAAATACTGTGCACATGACTTTTTATTACAAGGGCCTTCAGTTATCCCTCCTAATGCTACAGTCAGATTTATCCTTGCATCTCTGTCCATTCAAAACTTGATTTTAATGTTGGATTATATTTGAGACTTACCATTATAGCATTTATGTTTTCATTTTAAATGTTTTTTTATCACAGCCGAATGCTGTTGACCTCGCTTAATGCATTTTTCTATAAAGTCAGCTGTGCTTATGGTGCTTTTATAGGTCACCCAGGCTGTAGCTATGATGGGTTATAATAACATCATGACAATAGGGCTGGGGCACAACTTGGTGATAGAGCACTTGCCTGGGGTTCATGAAGCTCTGGATTGAATTGCCTGCACTTGATGAAAGTGAGACAGGGACAGAACAGTAGTTTTCTAGTTTAATTTAGAACCACAGCAATGCAGTCTCATTTCTCCCTTAGAACTCAGTAGGTGCTGCGCCTACTTTTGCTAGAGCACCCGGTGGCCAGTAGGAGTCTTCTCGCTGCAGGTCTGGCTTAGTCCCTAATCTTCTGAGAGGACTTCGAGACATCGGCAGAGCAGTGTTACTCCACGCATTGCACACCTAGGAGAATCTAGAGATTTCACTTACTCTTTCCCAAATTAGCAGCCTTCTCTCCCCAGAGCTTTGGTCCAAGTTTGTAGTCCCCGGGACACAGATGGATACACACTAAAAGGATTAATGCACTGTATCATGCTCAAAATGCCTCCGGTAGGACCGGAGATTTAGCTCAGTG
Source organism: Thryonomys swinderianus (assembly GCA_004025085.1). Lineage (NCBI taxonomy): Eukaryota > Metazoa > Chordata > Mammalia > Rodentia > Thryonomyidae > Thryonomys > Thryonomys swinderianus. The sequence goes on from PVIC010057458.1 coordinate 5,126, forward strand.
GTTCCAGTGCCTGCCTAGCAAATGCAAGGTCCCTAGTTCAATCCCCAGTAACCACATACAACAATACTGGGCTTGGTAGCTGACATCTACCAGCAATCAGTACCACATACCACAAATGCTGGGTTTGGTGGCTCAAGCCTGTAATCCCAGCACTCGGGAGGCAGAGGCAGGAGGATTACTGAGTTCCAGGCTTATCTGGGCTACATAGTGAACTCGAGGCCAACCCGAGCTACAAAAGTGAGACTCTGTCTCAAAAAAAAAAAAAATTACCTCCGATAGCAAACAATATATTTGAGTAACTTTTCTCCCTCTCTCTTTGCCTTCATTTCTCTCTAACACCTTTTACTCCTTCTACACAAGGTTCTTCTTCATAAAAGTTGTAATAACCAGTCTCATCCTGGAACTTCCTTGGTTTGTTTTGGTTTGAGTCTGGGCAATTTTCTGCGGGAGAGTGAGTGCACATCTTACTACGTAATTCAGGCTGGCCTTGAACATAGTATCTCAGGTTGGCCTCAAACTCATGGTGATTCTCCTGCCTCAGCCTCCTGTGTGCTGGGATGGTAGGCATGTGCACAACACCCAGCCTGGAACTTCTTTGGAAACCAATGTAATTTAAACACCAACTTGTTATTTGAGTTGGTTCAGGTATTGTGGATTGTAAGTCATTTCTACTTATCTTTAGTAACATTTCCTTATTGTAAACCATTTTATCATACATTAAAAAGATTGTAATAGAGTTTATAATGAAAAATATAGTCCATCTTCTCCACCACTAATTGGCCTTTGCTGAGTCATTTGAAAATACTAATTCACCACTTGCATGTTTCTCCTACAATGAAGACATTTTGTTAAAGTCTCATTATCAGACAACAAATTTAATATTGATTCTATAATATCTACTACATAACCCACATAAATTTGCCCACTTACCCTCCTAAGTAGCCTTTATTACTCCTTTTTTTCTGTCCAGAATTAATCACTCTTACTCATCGACTATATTAGAAATATCTCTTTAGTGTCTTTCATTGTTCTTTTCTTAATCTTTCATGACATTTACATTTTTGAAGAGGTCACATTATAGATCTATCAATTACTTCCTTATGATTTACATTAAATATTTTCCCAAGAATATCATAGGAGAAATTTGTACCTCTGCTTGTATCGTATCAGAACGATAAAGCCAGTTTGCTCCATTGTTGATTGCGTTAGGCACCTTTCTGTCACTGTGGACGGACACCCGAGAAGAGGGACTCAGGGTGGGAGAGATTCACCTCAGCACAGGTTTCAGAAGTTTCAGTCCATGGGTGGCTGGTTCCAAGGCAGAAGCATCGTGGCAGAAGGGCAAGGCACAAGAAAGCTGCCTAATACCTGGTGGCCTAAAGCAGAGAGACTTGGAAAAAGCCAGAAAGGATGGGGCTGGGGACAAGGTAAACAAACTCTAGAGGCATGCCTCAGTAACTCATTTCCCCAGCTAGTCCTTACTTCCTAAAACCCCATTCAGCTCATGAGCTCATCAGTGGAATAATCCACTGACAAAATCAGACCTCTCATGATCTGGTCATTTCCTCAAAACCTCTCAACTGACAGCTTAGTCTTTACCACAAAGAACTTTTTGGAAGATATTTTAGATAACAGCCATAACGTTAATGATATGGGTTGTTTCTTTCAAGTAATGTGAACATCTTATCTCCGGACCACTTCTTTCACTCATGGTTTTAACATGAATTGATGACCCTTAGCTCCCAATTACACTAGAGTTCTTAAATGATGATTTTCTAAATCAGTCTAACTTTGTAGTGGATGTATAGTATACTAGCATCATAACTTACTTAGAGAGCCACCTACTGTTATCTATTTAAATTTGTTTTGTTTTGTTTTGTTTGTTTTTTTGGTTTCTTTGCTGTTACAGTCTGCTTTTAAAACCCTAGTGTTTTCCTGGAAATATGCAGGTACAACTGTTACATGAATTCCCAGAAAAATAATTGCCAATCAATGTATTTTATATTTGCTGCATATTTCCATGTTGCTCCCCAAGAGGTTATGCCAGTTCATATTACCACAGCCACCACATAAGGCTGCGTTTTTCCCAATTTCCTTATTTTTAGACCATATTACTTGAAGTCTACCAACACTTCTATTTTAATTTCCTTATTTTTAGACCATATTACTTGAAGTCTACCAACACTTCTATTTTTGCAGCTCATCCTCACTCCTGGACTCCCACATTTCTTTCTCTCCCTTCAACCTATAGACCACTGTCAACTTTTCACTGCTCCTCACACCCCCTCATGTTCTTCCTACTTCTCTAGCTTATATTTTGCAGTCTATTATTATAATTACTCCTTTACCTACACTTTCAAATCCCTTACTTCTTTTTGCTGTACTTCATAGCCAAACTGAAGGACCAGTTAAAAACAGTTCTTTCCCTGCCTTAGACCCAGCAGTTAAATGTGACTGAAGATAAACAACCATGCAGAAAATACTCACTGGAAATTCGGAGCCCCACATTAAACCAGACTTTGCCAGAGACCCAGTCCGTCCCCTAGTCGACTAATTCTCTAACTCTCCTAGAGGCCAGTTTTGTTTTGTTGTTTTTTGTTTTGTTTTATTCCTTCTCCTATCTTCAGCTTTCCAAAACCCTGATCCCTTTATTGACAACTTTCATTCCTACTTTACTGAGAATTTCCACCTCTACCGTCATACTTACTGACCTACTTCCTGTATAAGGCCATTCTCTCTAGTCTAGTTGGGCACCAGATTCCATCTCCTCTCACTTTCTAATGATTCTCTTCCCAGCAGTTGGCTCTCTCCCTCCCTCTCTCCCTGGCTCTTGCTCCCTGTCTCCCTCTCTCCCTTTCTCTCTGTTTTTGTAAAGAAAGAGAGTAAGAGGGGTTGAAGAGAGGGGAGGAGACTGGGGAAAAAGAAGAATCAACACATAAATTTCCTATAATGAGTGTGATCATTATGTATATCTAAAGTGTACCGGTAAAATTAATTTTTAAAATTTGTGAGGGAAAATACACTCTCAAACTCCTTATTTTCCTTTGCTTTGTAAAGTACTTAGACTCAGGTAATTGTTACAAGAACACAAAAAAGACTAAATGGCGTTTTCTTTATACTGAATTGTTCTCATTACTATCAGCCATTCATTAATACTTTCCATTTGGGGAAAAAAATTGTCATCATTTTAATACCCCTTTTAGTCATTCTCCTGCTTGTCAGCTCTCCTATACCACAAAACTTCTTTATAATGTTGTCTGTTTCTCTTAACCTTTTCTTGTACTCTCTTGAAGCCATTCTAATTAGGCATTCACCTCTACCATTCCCAAAAAAATAGCATTAATTAAGATATTAAATGACATCTATGTCACCACATCCAAAGATCAATTCTCAGTCCCTGGCGACATGTAAGCTCTTTGGAAGATTTGATAGTTGGTCATGTTCTCCTTAAAATACTCTGTTCCAACCTCTGCTTATGTGTCTCTTTATCAGAGAGAAATTTCTTTAGATTCTGGGTTAAATAGCCAATCAGCTGGTCCTATTTTAAACTGTCTATTCCTCTCCCAGTATAGATTGCCACTAGATATATTTAATACTTAGTTTATTTATTGACATTTTATTTTAATCTTCATATGAACAAAACAACTACAAAATGGCATTTTTTTTGAGACAGGGTCTCGCTTTGTAGTTCAGGCTGGCTCTGAGCTCATTATGTAGCCCAGGCAAGCCTCAAACTCAGAAATCCTCCTGTCTCTGCCTCCCTAGTGCTGGGATTACAGGCGTGAGCCACCAAGCCCGGCACTGTGGTATGTGGTATTGATTGTTGATGGGCGTGAGTCTCCATGCCCAGCATTGTATGTGGTTACCGGGGATCGAACTCAGGACCTTGCGCTTGCAAGGCAGGCGCCAGAACCACTGAGCTAAGCCTTCAGCCCCAAAATGGCATTTTAAAGAGATATTTGAATATAGAGCAGATATTAAATGACATTAAAAATTATGTTAATTTTGTTAGGAATGGTGTTTATGTGAAAAAAGTAATCTCTTGTAAATTAAATGAATAATGAAGTATGAAGTAGTGAATTGATTAATGTCTGAAATTTTTCTTTACTCAAGAATAAATTTTAAAATACAAGCATGAGTCTAAGATTTTTGGCTTGAGCAATTGGAAGAGTGAAGCTGTTATTTGCATAGATTTTTGAGAATTCAGGAAGAGTCAGTTTTGCAGGGGATGAGAGCAGGAGAAAATAACAGGTTTGGTTTCCACACGTTAAGTTTGAGATGTATAGAGATACTCAAGCAGAGACGTTGAGTAAGCATTTGGAAATACCAGTCTGGAGTTCAGAGAAGAGATAAACATTCATGAGTCATCACAGTATACATGATATTTAAAGCTCTGGGACCAGATATGGACTTTTGGAAAATGAAAGTCAACTTGAAAAAGAAGAAAAGATTTGAGAAGAAAGCCTGCTTCTACACTCCAAATTTCAGAAGCTAGAGATGGAGGAAATTATAAGAGAACATGAGTAGCCAGAGGTGGAAAATGGGCATGGAACCTAAGAGCTAAGCAAAGCAATACCTGCCATGCAGAGTTCCAAAAGTGATTTTATAATTAAATGTTTAGCAAATAAATATAATTATTTCCCTACATCAAAATACACAACTGAAGATAACAGATATAAAATACTAGAAATTTGTGATAATTATATTTTTGAATTTTAAAAATAAAGTATCCATTAGTAAGGCAAATCATGGTTTGAAATGTCACTGATACCTCAGCATTTAATTTGGTTTCACAGTGTACTTGATACTACTGTTCTGCAGTGAGTCTTTCTTCAGGGCCAGCGTGCTTGTCTCCTAGCTGCTTGGAATATCAGCTGTCTCCTCACTAAAATCACCCCGTGGCTACAAGGGTCTGTGTCTCCCCAAGTCAGACACTGTCCTAGCACACAGCCTTATCCAATGCCTGGCAGAGGACCAGAATACATAACCTAGCAATTTTGTTTCAACTTGAGACAAATCTGAAGGCCCCTCCCCAGTCTAGAACTCTCCATAGACTAAAGGGGACCACAGAGGAAACTCCCCTGGGATCAGCTAACTTCTACATGGTTTCAGCTTAGCTTCCTCACTTCCTCAAAGAGGCATCTCACCAATAAACTTCTGCATACAACTCTCCACTGGGAATTTCTTTATAGGGAACCCTGCCTTAAATAATGTTCTATCAGAAAGGGACATGTCGGGCCAGAGGGTTAGCTCAGTGGTTCCGGCACCTGCCTCGCAAGCGCAAGGTCCTGAGTTCGATCCCCGGTAACCACATATAATGCTGGGTGTGGAGACACGCCCACCAACAATCAACACCGCATACCATAATGCCGGACGTGGTGGCTCATGCCTGTAATCCCAGCACTCGGGAGGCAGACAGGAGGATTGCTGAGTTTGCGGCAGCTTGCCTGGGCACCATAGTGAGCTCAGGGCCAGCCTGAGCTACAAAGCGAGACCCTGTCTCAAAAAGCAAAAAAAAAAAAAAAAAAAAAA